>WURT03000003.1:493553-503721 GCA_009936505.3 Holothuria glaberrima | reverse complement strand
ATAGGACAATATAGACTTGCTCCAAGTCATCTTATGGTGGCACCATATCATTGCAATAAATAGCCATATCTCTAGAACGGAACAAGCTACAATAAAGCTGTTTACTACTACTTATTTATAATTTGTTGCTTTATCATATGTACCTACTTAGAAAGCAATATTTCTTTTTCCTTTAAGTTTCAATCCATCAAAGCATGCAGGAAGAGATACAATGTTTTCCAAATTTATCAAAAAATGACCCATATGACCCAAATGGGACTCTGGACTCAAAATTCCTATACAACCTGAATGGCTCATGACCCAAGGAACCTTGTGTCTTAAGTTTCAAGAAAATCAGCTCCCATAAATTTTTCATAAAATGGCCCATAGAGGACAAATGGGACCCTGGACCTAATTTCTTGCATCCCTCAAATGGCCCATGACCCAAGGAACCTCAGGTCCAATTTTCAATCCATCAAAGCATGTAGGAGATACATTTGCCCATTTTTTTCATAAAATGGCTCATAGGGCCCAAATAGGACCATGGACCCAAAACTCCTGTAGCATACAACCTAAATGGCCCATGACCCATGGAACTGTGTGTATAAGTCTCAAGACTAAAGCACCAATGGTGCAGTAGCTCAATCCAAACCAGAGGTGACAGTCTGAAAGCAAAAGATGCATTGAGGTGTCAGTGGTCATAATACAAGGAAGTCTTAGTTTTTAAAAAGGTAGATTTGTAATAAATTTGGAAAACTGTTTTGCCTCTTTTTCATAAAATGACCCATGGGACACTTGACTTCAAATTCCTGTACAACCCGAATGGCCGAACAATTTTCCATAAAATTGCCCATAGGGCCCAAATGGAACCCTGGACCCAAAATTCCTGTACACCCAAAATGGCCCACAACCCAAGGAACATTGTGTTTAAGTTTCAATCCATCAAGACATGTAGGAGACACATATGCCAATTTTTCATAAAATGTCCTATAGTCCCCCAATGGGGGACCTTGGACCCAGTCCACAAAATTCATTTTCCTAGTCCAAGGCCAAACATGGCCTTCGTAACCAACAATTTTTAGTTCAATCGTTGGCCAAAACTCTCCCATCCAAGGCCAAAAACTAATACACCTGATATAAGAATACTGAGCCAAGACGCAATTTGCTACGACGTACAGTACAATTGTGTAGACAAGGCAACTCAGTGCACTTATATAAAGTTATAATGCACACATCCAATGCAGACAGGCTAAACATAAGCCTAACATTACCACAGTACAGTTAAAAGTTGTTCTACCATATAGCGCATGTACGTAGTTAAGACAAACGTACGTAAATTCTAGTAGCACAAGCATTGCAGAAAACTGCGGCGAGAGCTGTATCAGTGGATATCATTTGTGTGGGAATCTGTTTTGATGGTGAGCTTTCGAAGCAGGGATTATCGCTAATGATCTGCGTAGGTACTGTAAACACAGTATTTGTCGTTAGACTGTTTAGGTTGTTTGTGCAACGAAGCCTAATTTAGCTAAAAAATGCAAGCCAAATATGGCGGCCACAGATTTGTAGACACCTATATATAGCATAAATAGTCTGTACATGGAGGATGTAAACGATCGGTTGGTACATACAGGTATGTAGCGTGCGAATAGAATATCAGCAGAACGATTTTGAAAGTGAAAAACTATTGGTTCCTGTATGCTGAATCCTGCATCGTGAATGCTTGTGTAAAAAGAATGAAGTGAGCTCGGTATATAGTAGAATACTGAGTGTCTGAATACAGTACTGATACATAGATGGCCAAAAAAAAATTTACGGCAGCCAGGGCCGTCATGAATTTTGTGGCCTGTGGATACCAAATCCCTGTGCAAACTGAATGGCCCATGACCCAAGAAACCTTGTGTCTGAGTTTCAAGAAAATCCACACTCATGAATTTTTCATAAAATTGCCCATAGGGCCCAAATGGGAACCTGGACCCAGAATTCCTGAACACACCAAAAAGGGCCCATGACCCACGAAATGTGTCCAAGTTTCAATCTATCAAGGCATGTAGGTGGAATACATTTGCCCATTTTACATAAACTGACCCATAGGGCCCAAATCGGACCCTGGACCAATAATTCATCTACAACCTGAATGGCCCATGATTCAATGAAACTTGTGTCCAAGTTTCAAGAAAATGCACCAAAACATGTAGGAGATACATTTGCCAAGTTTTCGTAAAATGGCCCACAGGGCCCAAATGGGACCCTGGACCCCAAATTCCTGTACAATCCACATGACCCAAGGCACACTGTGTTCAAAATCCATCAAAGCATGAAGGAGGGTATGAATTTTGAACAATAGTGGTCAGACATGATAGATAGTGTAGATAGAGTGACGACTGGTGCAGATCACAATAGCTCAAACAGCTTCTATACTGTACATCACCTACACAAATTGTTGTACTTGCCCAGGAGAAATTGAATACTGTTCGTGTGCTACTGTCATTTGACCTCTTGAGCTTGTCTTGCACACCCCATGCTCTGACATGCACACACAATGGAAATAATGGTAATCCCATTAAGCAGCACCCTTTACACAAACCTTAACAACCTCACAGGACTCACCTCTTGTACAGAGACAGTTTTAAAGGGAGTGCAGTATAAAGAAAAATAATATAAAATAATAATAAACTGATTTGTGAGATTGGTAAAAATAGAGGGATGGCACAAAATTGGTTACAAAGGTATCAAAAGTATTCTTCATTCCAAACTGGAGAAGTAATTTGTCATTTGCACATGCTAGTTGTCCCTCTGAGCAATTTTGAAGGTAATTTTGTAATGCAACTAGGAGAAAACAGAATTTCAAATATTTACAACTATGGCCTCAATGACCCTTGCATGACCTTTGACCTACATTTTTACACCCCGCTGGAAGCCCATCAAAAGTAGATTATCTAAACCATATTTTGTTAATATCAGACTCACAGGTGCAAAGCAATACCACATCAAAGATATTTCAACCTTTTGACCTCTAATGACTTTGTATGACCTTGGATCAAAAATCTGTGTATTACTTTAAGAACCACTAATAGTATAACCAACTTTCAAGAACATACAGCCCTATTTGTGAGAGGTGATGCATTCTGAAGATACTCACATAACAGTCTTTAATGACCCCTAAATGACATTTGACGTCAACATCTTGAAGGTGACAGGTAGCCCAACGTTCAACGACCAAAGCCACAGTTTCATTAAAATCCATTGACGAATGTACGCCTGAGAGCATTTATGGCAATTGTAATATGTATGTGATTCTTATTGTAAAATACGAAGTATGCTGCAGTGCAGTCAAAATGACATTGACCTTATGCTGTGTATGTTACATGTGCCAGGGCCCTGCACTGTACAGTATGTTGCATGCTGTACAAGTCTGGGCATGTCTTTGCAGTAAATTCTTGCACAGATAATTACCACAAAGATCGCACCTTATCCTTCACGCAGAAACTGTGTAGCAGTTAGTTGCTTACGAAGCCATGATGTTTGCACATGTACTGCACAGTAGAACATGTGTACTAAGAGCCCACACTGCTAGTACTGTGTACCCGGTATGTTTATTTTGCGCAGTGAGCAACATACAGAACACTCAAGCAGACTGCGGGAACGTTACACAGAAATGTATGTAGAAAGATTTCAATTTCAGAAGTGATTTCGGGCAAAAGTAATAATGATTTATTCAGAGAATTTTTTAAACTTAAACTTAAGTTTTTGGCAGGAGATGTTGGAAATATGAACTGTTTATGTATAGGTAAAGTACGATGGGATGGTGTGAGATGCATGCATTGAAATACAGGCGGGTCTTACCGTTCGTTCTGTGAGCGACTTGAACTACCGTACGGTTACTGAACTGAACAAGTGTGCAATGCGGTTAAGCCTTATATTTTGTGTGTGTACTAATAAGTGGATTTGGGCTACATGCTTCGAATGGGATATAAAGGCACTGCATTTTGTTATTGGGAATAGAAGGCTTACTGTGAGTAGGTGAAAATCAATCACGGACTAATATGCTATGAATGGAGAGATACCGACAGTTTATTTTCGAAGCTTTATTTGGTCACTGAATTGGCAAATAAACGTTAAATGAGAGATTTCAAAGAAAACATTGGGGAGGAAAGTGCTCATTTTCTGCTGTTCTTTAGAAAGGGAAACCCGTTTAAATAAGTGGGAGAAATGGCACTGTTTAAACGGCCAATAGGTCCTTTAAAAGTGACAGCCCTAATATATGGTGTACTTTTTGTGACCAAATTACAGGATGGTATTGTAGGGTTGGGCGGTAAACTGGTATTCACACAAATACGGGTATTGGTCCTTCGGGCAATGAAAATACCGAATATATTTGTTTGAAAACTATTACTGATCCTTGCTAAAATTACCAGTGTTTCCTTTTTTATTCCAAACAAAATTAATGTAACACTTCTTTCCTGTCATGATATTCTACCTTTAAACTGAAATCAACTCACTTCTTCTTCCATATCAACTCGCAAAATCACCCCCAAGTTTTCATGCCACCCACACTTCAGTATGATACTGATAGTATAACCCAGTACAAAAGTACATATGGGCCACAGAGCATTGGCAAGGGAAAAAATGCCTGTAGTTTACGGGATTGATCTGTATTTTAGTTTTGGTCCAAAACCGCATTACATCTGTCTGAGACCCTGCTGCATATACCCTGTTCATCCACGTCAGGGCTACAGTTCATCTGTTAAAATTAAAACTCCCAAATCAATTTTGCAAGGGTTGGAAAACTTCAGTTATTATTTACTGTATGTTGTACTGTTCATAAATTTCCTTTTATGATGCACACATTACGGAAAAAAAACCACAGTAGGTATAAATGGTAGGACTTGCTTAAAATGTGTCAGACTGCACATCACATTAATGGCGCTTAAGTACGTACATGAATATGCTCAAATTCAATATTCTCGTCTGATTTCCAAGCTCACGATATTAGGAACCAATGGCACAAATAAAGTATATTTAGTAAAGCATTGTGATGTATAGTTTTTATCAGTTTGGTCCGATCAGAGAAGAGAGGAGGGGCTGGCTGATGGGTCGAGTCACAAATTGTTTGTGTATACAATGCACTGAATTCAGATGTTGCAAGGTTACAGTTAGGGGTCAGGTGTTCCAGATACCCAGGTACAAATTTCCTACCAGTTGCAGAAAACAGTTATCAAATTTGAAAGGTTACAAAAGCAGGTAGTGTGAGTTGTACTGTAAAACAAGAAGGACATAAAAAATTAGGCCTACTGCACAATCCACTATTTCAAAATTAAGTGAAAGAATTTCAACATATCTCAGCAATGGAGTAAGCTATGACAATAGGAGTTGGACGAATGAGATTCATGCTTAAACCTCTAAAGTATATTTTCTTGTGATTCTAAACATAAGGTCCACTAAAAAAGAAATCTGTGTTTTGGGGTATTGTAGAGTTTTGCAGAAAGTTTGACGTGTATTTTTCAACCAGGGCTTGTTTCCAGTTTACAAATAATTGAAGCGTTAACTGGTGAAATGACAGAAATTTTGCGATGATTATTTATCGATTATGCGGCACTGGCCTGATACCGACTATCTAGTAATTTTCCTAGTTTGAATGGAAGAGCTGGAAGCTGACATAAAGTTCTAAAATGCACTTCAAGCTTTAAAATGCACTTCAAGCTTCTTTAGAGGGATGACATTCCATTACTACATGGCACAAGCACAGCGAACACATTGCCGACTACAGCACATGAGAAATTGGGGCCTGGAGTTCACCTGATTCAGCTCCCTCCTGTTAGATTGTGAGTAATAAGCAGGCCTTGAATTTTGAGGTGTGCGAGTGCAATCACATACCATCACTCGCCGCAAATCAAGATGAGAAGTGTGATTTATTGCACACAGGATTAAAGAGTGGAAACTCAAGTAAATCTATTTAAGTTAAATAAAACAGCACACCTACCACCCTCTGTAATTTCCTGAGGAGTGTGATTTGAAGTACACCTGGAAAATCTTAAACTCAAGGCCTGAATAAGGCTTAGTTCACTCCAAGAAATTCTGAAAAAATTACACTCAAAACCAGCACAAAGGCCTGACAATATAACAGTTTTTGCGAGGTTGGAAGGCCCTTTAAAGTTAGGGCAAATAACATAACACTGCCTGCTGGATGACGATCATACTGGAAGCAAAAAGTTACATTTTTTCCTATTAGGAAGGAAACATCATACTTTGTGTGGGCCTCAATGTGAATTAAGTGGAAACACACTGCAGCAGAAAAGTTGATAGATCTGCTAAATTCTGACTGGGACTGTTAGAGCTACACTGTAGTTTGCACTACAAAATATATATATATTTAGTCAATAGGGAAGTTGTACCTCAACTCGAGCTAATTCTCTCACCGCTATGCCAAGGGATTTCCTTCAAATTTTCCTTTGATTTTCGCCGAAGATCTTCTGCATATTGTGCACGTACAGTAATGCACACTGGATTGGCATGTCTGGATGCTAAGAGATATTTAAGAGTGGCCCTCTGTATTCTTTAGTTGAACCAAAACCTAACTGGCCTGTTAAGGCTCTAATTTATAATTAGTGACCGGAAGTGACATATCGTGGTACACATAGGGATAGGGTTCTATATGTGGTAGACATACAGATGTAGACATACGGATAGGTGTAGGGTTATACACGTGGCAGGCATACGGATAGGGTTATTATATACACATACGAATAAGGACAGGATTATATACGTGGTACACATAGAGATATAATATACGTATAGACGTGAACTATATGTACAATATATCTCTACGTATACCCTACAGTAGAGTATTGGTCTGTACTTGGAGTATTTAAAATCCTTAGTTGGCAGCTCGGCTCCAATGTAATCAGGGCATGGACTCGCAATACATCTGCAGTGCATCGCATTCGTATTCTTGCACCGTACCGCATTCAAATCCCACTGAACACCAACAAGTCTTGTTAGGCTTTTCCATGTAGGCTCTTTTGGAACTTAAATTGTAACTGAAATTTTAATTTGTGGAGCTTTTAGTTTCAAGTTGTAATACTTCCTCACTTCTGTTCACTGATTCTCAATAAGTAGGCCTACCATCTATTAATGATGGGAGCATGGCCACTATCTGTCCAGCAAACAAGTACAGCCCAATATTAAGAGTATTGAATTTTTCATACCTTTTGCTAAAACAAACAACAGATATGAAGAGAGTCGTTCTCAAAATGTTTTTGGTTGTATATTATAGAACTTTACTTTTAAATTGTCTAAGAAGAACTATTTTGAGAACGACTCATTTACCATAAAAATATGAAAGTAAAGATTGCAACCCCTTATTTTTCAATGGAATGGAACGTCTGGACAGATAGTGGCTATGATCCTAATGATGTTTAGCATTATTTACTTGAAGAAAAGTCTAATCATAACTGCTGTAAACAAAGCCTAATCCCAAATTACTCTGTACTAGCCTATGAATATATATAAAACAACAAGGCTCTAATTTAGAATCAGTGCCCAAAAGTCAAGGTTAGTGATGATGGTTAGGGTTAAGTTTTTGGTGAGAATTTACCAAATTTGGGTTTTCAAAAGCTATTTAGCCTCTGCTTAGGCTTAATCCTAGTCTAAGTGACCCAAAATACAGGTTAAAATTGAGAGTTAGGGTTAAGTTAAGAGTGAAATTAGGCCAAACTTACAATTTAATGAAGACTTAAGTCACTTCCGGGCACTGATTCTAAATTAGTACCAAAAACAACCATAACAAAAAAGGACTGTGCTAAGGTTAAAAAGCTTTAAGATGCCCAATTACTGTTTTCCTCTTTCGTGAAAATTAGCCTATCGTATATAAGTTCTGGCCACTATTCGTAACTGAACTAGGCTACGGAGTGTTACAGTCCAACAAAGCACATGTCCAATGGTGATTCCCCATGAAAAGAATTGAGGACTCTTCTCTCAAACTTGGGCCTTAATTAAGAATTTATACCAAGAGAAATTTGGTCCCCCTTCTATAGACATACCACATTTCATGACATTTTCTTAATCTTATTTTAGCAGCATAACCTCCAAACTTAAGTTTGTGGCAAGTCCAAATTCCAATAGGGCACACACAAAACAGCCTTGGCTTATTCCTGAAGTAATTCTAAGCAACACTAAACAGGGTGCCTTTGATAACCTTGTCCACAATATTGTGAAGAACAATGAAATATGCAAATTACTACAATATAAATGATACTGATAGTGTACATATCAGTTGTTGCATCCATCATTTATACATCATTATACCTAACCAGTCAAACGTATTTGAAATGACCATTACACCTTCAATATAGTATTACATTGCAGCTCAATTGTTTTCTCGAGCTGCACATCACAATCGAGTCCATGTTTTTAGCTCCCGCGAACCTTACCCGTGACGTCACAAGGAAACTGAATTACCCAGGATTCATTGCAATTCTGTACTTGTCGTTGGCGAGAAGTCTCCGCTTGCACGTGAGGGATGCACTCCACTTTGGTTCTCCTTGGACGACCGTTTTCGGTCAGATGACGTCCAGCCCTGCCCGAATAAGGGAGCTACTGCTCAAGTCCATCAACAGGGATGACAAAGTAAGCAGTTTCTAGTTGTATAATTCCCACATCGTCGGAAAATTCACGTCGGACTCGAGTTGCCGCGATGTGTCTATATGATTCCATTGAAAATGTACTGTGTCAAAATGGCCGTCGGGTGGAGCCGATCACCTAAATTTGCTCTCTTCAAACTCGAAAATCGGGCGCTGCCGCGATATCGATTCACAATAGTAAAAAAGACCAATTTCTTCTGACTTCATCTGTATTTAATTGGTCTCCTCTCGATGCATAGTGAAGAAGAAAACTGCTATTTTAAAATGTCGTTTTCAGAGATCGCGAGACGTGTATTCCATGTAGACAGGAGGCTCGCTCATCGCAGAATGACTGTTGACCCAATCACAGACCAAATGAGCGATAGCGGAGGACGCATGCGCAGTATGCCGCTGCAACCAGCGGGGCAAAGGTGTAATATACGGTGAATCGAGCGCAGTATCAACGCCTTACCGCAGCGCTGAAATTCTCTGTACGTATGGCCCTGCATACCGTGCAAAACGGGTAGCAGCGTACCGGTCGCTAGCTGTGTGGCACAGTTACGCATTTCAATTGCTGTTAACGTGTACGTGTAGGATCGTGTTGCCAAGGTCAATCATGCCGGTGATAATTACATATAGTAAGTACTGTATGTTGTAAAGCCCAAACGACGAGGTAATACACTCCCAGCATAAAATTTTACAGTACTTCCAATTTCCCAACATAATGTGCTCTTGTTCCTATTAGTCTTAACAAATGGGATAGTTCTAGTAGCCTATACCTTGCACTGCATGATTGTTAAGTCGTACGAATTCAACGAAATAGCTAGGGTGTAAGTGTAAGGAGCGACATTGGCTTAGGGCCTAGGCTGGTCAAAACTTATCCAACGTTAATTCCAGGCATTTAGCAAAATACTGTAACTTCAGGTTGTAACTGATAGTGATAAGCTTGTTTCTGCTTATATAGCACTGGAACCCATGAGTCAATCATTGAATCAGTGTTCAACAAACATTGTGACAGAAAGAGGTAAAAACATTTAATAAAATGAATGAATTTGCAGTAATATTTTCCAATTTGTGTTCCTCATTATGCAATATTTTAGTGTTGTCTGGACTGAGTTTTCTGTAGGCCCCTAACGTTAGGAAATCAATTTTGATTTACAGCATATTGGGGTGACCGACGAATGCGCACTTAAGTTAAGAAGTCTGTCATATATAAGATTGTTAGTATACAATGTTATGCTAGGTGCGCACTCCATGGGCCCCCGCAGTCGACTGGCACCCTAGTATACACAACAAAATGTTTGTAAACTTGGAAGTCAATCTCTGACCAAAGAGAGAGTAGGCCTATTGTCTTTTCCATCTGGTGCTTACTCAGGTACAGGGTTCTTGAGTCAATTGGCTTCCTGACCTTCAAACATTAAATTTATAGCCTAACTTATGTTTTTTTTTCTGAATGCTTCATCAAAGTCCCCTGGGCCAGATGGGATCCATCCTGCCATTCTACATGAATGCTCTGAAGTTTTGTCAGTTCCTCTGTGCATTATTTTTCAGAAATGTCTAGATTCCAGCTT
>WURT03000003.1:469192-489243 GCA_009936505.3 Holothuria glaberrima | reverse complement strand
GTAGGAAGCTTGGATGAATTTCATACTTAGTATGTAGATGCGTTGTGGTAAGAGGAAGAAGCCTATTGTTTTTGGTGAAGGTCAGAGGTCATCTGGGGTCACCTTGGGGTCAAACCCTGAAAATCTTGTGTGCAGGATATCTCAAGAAGGAACCTCCCCAAGTTTATCAAAATATAGTTGTTTTCAGTTTACCAGTGTAATGAAGGTATCGAAACCTCAATGCATTTTTGCATTCTGGTTAATATTGCAGAATCTCTGCCCACAAAGCAGTGGACAGTTGTGGAAGTTCACTAGCTTATGACATGTTTCACAATAAATGAACCAATTTGTTCTCACAATAGAGAAAAAATAAAAATTTCCAATGATGCTTAAAACTCCCTTGGTTTGATGCATTAGGCTCCAATTTTCAATAAAAAAATAAAAGGGAGATAACTACTTGTGCATTGCCGTTGTTCAAATGAAATTTAACTAGGTTAGTGTTAGATTCCCATTACAGTGCTATCAATAATAACATTAGCAACATTGACACAGGGTGTCAAACATTAGGCATACCCTAGTATGCATAGGAAATAAATTTGTGTTTTCATTTGCCTTTCAAGTTCAGCAGGAGCAAGATTTCTGAGAAATAAGATATAAATATGGTGTGTTTAATAATGGTTTAGATAAAAAATTTTGAAAAAGTGTGTGCTATTGTTACTATGTTGCAGACGTTATGTATTCTTGACAGCAAACCATACCTAATCAGGTAAGGTGACAGATTATGGATATTTGCCTCCTTTACTATTATGTTAGTTTCAGGCAAGTAGATGCTATAAATTGACCATGAAATGGTTAGAATACATTCAGTCTTTTTCCAGTGGAATGCATTTATTGTGTGTTAATGTTACTACTGAAAGTTTGACAGCACTGCATGTTGTAACATTAGCAACATCAAAAGTAGAATATTAACCATACTCAAAGTTAGATACAAGTGTGATCTTGGTATCACTGAATTGCTATCATGGTAGCCATTCATTCAAGCAGTAGTCATGCTTTCCCCTCTGTCTTTGTGGATTTCAGCTGCAGTTTTCATTTTTGTGAGATTTTTGACAGCAAAACATAACATTAGCAACAAAATTCAATTCTGGACCATAACTACTCAAAACAGAGGCATAGTTGACAGGTTTTTTAACTTTATCAATGGAAGGCGTCAATATCATCTGGAATAAATAGTTAATTAAACAGAAGTTGTCATACATAGAGAGTTGCTTTCATGATTATAATCATATCTGGACAGCATTTTCTATGTGGGGACAATTTGCTGTCAAATTTTAGTGCTTTTCGGTAATAAATTTTTTTTTTGTATTATATTGCACAATCCTATAAGCTCCATTTTAATTTTTCTATCTCACAAGCTGGTCTAGATGATAACTGGAGATCAAAAAGGTTAATAAACATATTATCTCCATTTTTATTTATCACAAAAGAACAGGTTTATCTTTTGGGTCAGTTAATGTGAAACATGTCTTATTTGATTGACAAGCCATGACCTTATAGGGACATCCATGTGAGCATGCATCAATTGTAAATTGGAATTAATTAAATGCTACCATGGTTATTAGTTTTAAAAAGAGAACTAAGTTACTGACCATTTGGATCAAATACCCTTGAGCGTGCATGAATTGTGATTGCTTAATTGAATAAACCAATTGTACTGTAACTGTATACTGTCTGTGTTGATATCCCTTGAATTGCCTATTTAGCCAATGTATTTCTTCAGAGCACTTTATTTACGCTTGAATGTGTTTGTTAACACAAGATGTGCACAGAGCAGGTCTTGTGCAACTGTGGTGAAACTTGGGAGAGGAAGTACAGTAAGCATTCACTTCCAACAACTTTGAAGACCATGTAGTGGTTGCCAGAGATACAGGCAAACTTCACATGAGCTAAAAAAAATTTGTATGGTACAGTGGGCTCATGGCTGAGTTTCATTTCTTTCAGCAAGGAGCCAGCATGCCCATTGGGCTTTTGTTGAAGGGGATGGTGAAAAATCATTTTAGGTCACAAGGTTTCAAAAGGTTTTGAATTATTACATGATATCTCAAGTACAGTAGAATAACTGTGTGGGATCTTATGCTTGTCATATAGGCGACTTGTGCTTGTTACAACATATCACATGGCAAGGAATCACTAAGCTTTTGGCTTTCTAGTTACATTTTATACCTTTGCCCAGAGAGTTGCAGTTGCAACTTTCTGCTTTGCTCAACTACAGTACTACTATTCCTCTGTCCATAAATCTCCAAAGGTTTTTGCTGTCAGAATTTGTCATAAATTTCATCCAACTTGTTTTGAATTTGGCTACCCTGGGAGTAATATGCTAAAATAACATGCTGTTAGGGCTGTAAAAGGGTTACAAAAGGTCTCAAAGTATTTTTAAGAGTAGTTCTAACAGAAATGCCAAGAACTCTTTTGGTAAAAATCATAGACAGTGATAATAAGATTGATGGATTTGCCTCAAATTACAGACATAGGGCCTTTCAGCTGTAATTAAACAGATTGTAAAGTCCCTATTACCCTCCAAAATGGAAGCAGTGTTTAACTACTGTGAATATTTTGTCATCACATATACTGTAAACTTTGACATTCTCACTGGCAGTGCCAGGATGGTACTTTTAATGTAACAGTCAGGAACTGAAAATCTGCAAGAGATTTTAACCAATGTACTACTAGAAATGGCTTTTGAATGGATCTAAAAGATACTGTAAAATATTCTTAAATTAGAGAAGTTTTCTAAAATTTTAATGTTGGAATGGCAGAGAGTGTATTACAAAGTAGGTATCTTACAAACAAGTGGACCGCAATGTTAGTTTGTAGTCTAGCCTCATAGTGTGGTGGTGGGTGAAGTCAAATTGTCTCTTTTTGTAGTTTCAATGGGTGAAGTTTAGTGCTTGCAGTAATGATATTTTACATGCTTCACATAGCTGTTGTATACCTGAAAACTAATGCAGGAGGACTCTGCATGTGTAATGCCCTCCCCCCCGCCTTCCCATCCAGATTGGCTTATGCTACATGTTAAGCTACTGGTATGACTGCAGAGAGGATTATCAGTGTCCAGGGGAGGCTTAGGATGTGGCCTCTTCCCTGCATCTCCCTCAATGGCAATATGAAACAACATGGAGGGTATATAAAAACAAGTCTGTTGTCCTAATTCTTCAGAAATAAGATTGGCTGCAACAACCCTGTTCCCCTCTCCCCCCCTCCCCCACCCTTTTTGAAGCAGTGCATCCAAATATGGAAGGTTTGACAGTTTGAGTATGTTCAGTCCATTTCACCTTTTAGGCCTACCTACTCTGCAGCCTGCAATTACCACCTGATTGCACAATGGGTTCCATCATCCTAGAATACCCCATCCCTTGTCACTTCACACACTTTCTTGCTTAAAGTGTGTACACCTAATGTCTAAAATTTCAAAAGTATAACATGTTACAAATCTTGCAAAATGCATCTAAATGGTCCAACTTCCATGTTCACAGGACATTCATGAGCTGAGATATGACATGCTGAAGCTTATTCACTTAATTTAAAATGGTAGATTGCTTAACAATATGTGATGTCTTTCTTGTACTTCTCAAATTACCGTCTTTGCTTTTCTTTGTTTTTTTTTTCAAAATCCATCGTGCTGCACCTTGTGCCAAAATGTGATCACTGTCTTACTTTTACAGGGTAATTTGGCTAGATAAGCCCTATCTGCACAACATGCTACGCAAGGGGACAGTAATGTTTAAAGGTCATAGAAACATTTTAATTTCAAAATGAAACAGAAGCAGGTAGTGTGAGTTGTACAGGAAGGACATCACCAATTGTTGCACAATTGACTATTTCAAATTGAGTGAATAAGTTTCAACATTTTCTGTTAAAATGTAGGCCAATTAATTAATTAAGGCCTTATACCAGGAAGACTGTAGAGTGGCATGAGAAGACACAAGGAAAAATAGGGCAAACTGTATGGATTGGCATCCTCGCCAGCTGATGCACACTTTCTTGTGAGGTATTTTCTGATTGGCTCATGCTTTTGTATTGTATCGATTATATCCCTAGGTTACGGATTAGGTAGGGACTGGGGTTTGTATTAGCCAGTCATAAAAATTCTTCGGATACATTGCACATCAGTCCATCCTCTCTTCCATACTCTCAATGGTTTTAGGCACCATGTCAAAATAGTACAAAGTTCTGCAGCTGCTTCTGCGAAGCTGCAGCAGCTGCAGCCATGCTTTGTTGTGATACCCATTACAATATAGCAGGGTTTCATTAATCTTCCCTTAATGTGTAAGGGAACAAAGCATAGCTGCAGCCACCGCAGCTTGGCTGAAGTAGCTGCAGCCTGAAGTGTTGGCATGTCTTACCATTTGGCTATGGCTAAAATACCATACCCATTGTTATATCCATGATTCCATTATCCAAGTTTGAAATATGTAATTCCTCATATAATCTGATGTTTCCGGGACTTACATCCCACTTGAATGCGTAATATCACTTTCTGGTGTGGCTTTGATTCTCATGGATATCAAGGGGCTGTTGAAATACAAACAACAGGCTTGGATTATAAAAGAGCTTTTTATGATTAAGAAAGAATTTTTATTTATGCCTAGGTATGAATTTATACAGTAGGTCAAATTAATGTTTGTCAGCATTTTGCATGACCAGATGTGACATGCTTTTTTGCACATGGGATGTGATTGTGGAAATGTTTACTGACACATTACTAAAATTACTTATCTATATAAAAAAATGATGCAAGACCATGAAGTGACCGACCACACAAAAGGAGGCCAACATTGCCAAAAAAAAAAATTGCAAAAATTGACCCAATGCAAATGCTGTTGTCAGTTTATAGAGCATTGTGGTGGAAGGAGACCTTGAAAACTACAGTGTGGGAATATTGCTATGGTGTTAAAAATTTGCAGTGGTACTTATTTATTTGATCTTTTTTATTTAATGTAATTATTCAGGAAGTTTTTTTGGGGGGAGTGAAGCTAACTTTCCTTTGTTACTGTTAGTTAGTAGTATGTTAACTGTTCACAAAGCATCGTAGGTGATCACAGTTGCAATTTGCTCATTTGAAATCGACAGGAATGTCAGTCTTCAAGGGAGGGGGAGTTAAGCTTCCCAACAGGAGGGGGTGGCAGGAACCCCAAGCCCCAACAAAGGCAATGAGTTGACAAAAGGATGAGGTCTTTACTAAAGAATGTACCCTTCCTATGAGCAAAATCAAGCAGATCGTCACGGTGACTGAAGGTCTTTGGGATTACATATTTTATCGTACGGATTAAAGTTCCCCGACAAACTTGGAAAACTTCCCCGACAGGGGGGCCTCCCCGCTGGTGCTACCCTTGTCCTACTGTAAATGTTTAAAAGTGATTGGATTAAATTAATGGCATACTCTGAGCTACCACCTACCCGAGCTTGCCAAGTCTAAATAGAGATTGGGAGGAATGGGCAAATTAGATAATTGTTTTGAAAAGAAGTACTTATGAAGATACCTAAGGTATAAATTTCAAAAGTAATTTTTTGCCATCAGCAGGGTGGAACTGAGTCGCTGCAGTCATGGCAACACCCTCTGCTGGGTATAATGGCATTTTGCCATCATGTAAGGGATGTTTAGATGCAAAGACTCCTTGCTTTCATTGTATCACTTTTGGATTTTAAGACTTGTGAAATGGTAAAACGCGTAGAAACCGAGAAATTTGTAGATGTTGAGATAGGTAAAAACCAGGCTGGCACCAGGATTGGCCGACAGGTGGGGGGCAAGCCGTCCAGTGGGTGGGGAGAGGGGAAATCAGCAAATCGAAACCTCGGCAAAGGCTACAGGTTACCAAAAGAGTGTTGAACACATGATTTTCGTCACACTTTTGCCTCGAAGAATTTTGGAAATATGTTTGCACAAATTAGAAAATATTTGGGTCTTTGATTCCTTGCCGAAGGCAGGCAAGGAATATATCAATGGTGATGTCCTGTGTGTGTGTGTATGTGTGTATATTACCCTTTGCTCGTTTACATGATATCTCAAGAATGGTAATGCTGGGGGATCTCATATTTGGCATGTAGATTACCCATATTGAGCAGATGATCCCTATTGTTTTTCGTGGAGGTCAAAGATCCTCTGGGATCACAGGAGGTCAAAATTTGAAAACCTTGTTTACACGATATCTCAAGGTAAGAAGCTTGGATAGATTTCATATTTGGTATGTGGATGAATTATGGTCAGAAGAACCCTATTGTTTTTGGTTCAGTCAAAGGTCATCTGGGGTCACTGAGGGTCAAACTGTGAAAACCTGTTTACATGATATCTCAAGGTAGGAAGCTTGGATAGATTCCATACTTGGTATGTGGATGCGTTATGGTGAGAAGAACCCTATTGTTTGTGGTGGAGGTCAAAGGTCATCTGGGGTCCAGGGGGGCCAAAATCTGAAAACCTTGTTTACACAATATCTCAAGGTAGGAAGGTTGGATAGATTTCATACCTGGTATTTGGATGCATTATGGTGAGGAGAGCCTTAGTGTTTTTTGGTGGAGGTCAAAGGTCATGTGGGGTCACTGGGGGTTAAAGTCTTAAAACCTTATTTAAACAATATCTCAAGGTATGAAGGTTATATAGATTTCATACTTAGTTTGTGAATGCATTATGGTGAGAAGCAGAACCCTATTGTTTTTGGTAGAGGTCAAAGGTCATCTTGGGGGTCAAAAGGGTTAAAACCTTGTAAACACTATATCTCAAGCAGGACAACTTTGATGAATCTCATACTTAGTGTGTGGAGGGCATTGAGCAAGTGGTGCTCATCATTTTTTGTAGAGGTCAAAGGTTATTCGGGGTCATCGGAGGTCAAAAGGAAGAATTTCTTCGTGCAGGTAAAGTTATTAAGTCACATGCACAGGTGCATGTTATTCTTTTCTATTTCGAACCCTCACAGTAACAGACTTACATTTCATCAGCAAGGAATCACTTAGCCTTTTGGCTTTCTAGTATTGAAGAAACTTTAGATAGTTTAGATTGTTATTGAAGAAAATTTGGGTTTTAATGAATAAAATGTGGGTAAAGAAAAGGAAACCTGCTGTGTGATTAATAGCAAGTTACTTTTATTCCAGCTGTGATAATTTTGCCATGAATGAACACAAGTTCACTGCACTTGATTAAGATAAAGCTTGGAGAAAGGAGGAACCTATTCCAGCTGTGATAATTTTGCGAAAGAATGACTACTGTACATGCTCACTTCATTAGATTAAGCTTAAACTTGGAAAAATTGGGAACCTATACATTGGGATGGGGTCGACGTTTGTCTCACCTTAGGCCTCATATCTATGGGACAGCAAATCACTATGTCCTCAGATTCAGTAAAGTCAAGTTTTTATATGGTCATAAAAACTTATGCAACAAGTGTTAGAAACTTGGTTTGAAAACTTTGGAGTGTACAGTAGGCTGCCAACATTTGGTGTGTAGTTTCAGAGCCATTAGGGATACCCCATCAAGTTTGCATTGTCATGGTTTGTTTAAAGGGAATATGAAGTCAACCCAGTTTGGATTAGCATAGTAGTCTACCCTATTTTATGAGTGGCTCTCGAGAATCATGTGATAATATTTTTCTCACTTAATAGTGAATTTCCGAAAAGTGGCTCCTTGGCTTATGTACTTCAGTCTTGAGATATCATGAAAGATACTTTGAAGAGAGATAAGAACTTTGTGAAATGTAGCAAATGTTTCAAAATAAGTTTGGGGCAACTGCTTATGCCCTTTAAAGATGAACACTCATCAGTCCAAAGTACATTTCTGATTGGGAAAAAGCTTAACTCTCAATGGATCATTGGTATCTGATTGACATCAAATTTAAAAGATGTAGAGTAGCTCACATTACAGGTCATGTACAGTGAGCGTTTTGATTACAAATTAGGGTCTTGTATGGCTGCTTTTACACTAGATCCGGATCTGATCGCCCAGTATTATCAGTATATCGACTATGTATGGCTTGATCCTGGTGCATTTACACTTGTCTCATACTCTGATCCTCCTCAGTGCTTCAGCGGAAGTGGCCTCCAAATGAATTAAGAAATAGAAGCATGCTTCACTGTTGATCTCACAACACTGTTGATCCTAGAGCATTTACACTACAAGTTTTGATCTCCAGCACTGGTTCTGATCTTCCCCTCTTACCAGGATCAAAATCGGGCAATCAGATCCGGATCTGGTCTGCATTATTTACCCGACAAATTTGATCTCGAGCAGTGGATCTAACTCTGTGCAGGCGATCAGATCCGGATCTAGTGTAAAAGCACCCTATGTTCACCAGGATGTGCCCTCAAGCAATAAACTAGGTTTGTGACTGCTCAAGGAGAAGATAACGACACTTATGGGCTGGGCTAGAAGTATTAACTTAGCTGAGAGAATTTGAAATGTCTGGGATGAGAAGATTTGCCCTGTATATTTAAGATAACTGCAACAAAATGAAACGAAAGGAAACATAAGTTTATTGCTTTAACTACAGGCATATGGAACATGTTCAGAAAAATTTAGTTAAGTTGGCTTTACATACATAGGCTTCTGATCCCAAGGGCCAAGGTAGTGGTTTGCCCTACTAACCTTTTCTGTTGTGCATTGCATTTGTTTCTATAAAGATGTAACCGTTATACCGACATGCAACCACGTATTGTTCCATGGAAGTATATGTATTGCCTCGGAAGAGAACGTTTTCATGATTGTAAAATAGACCACATGGCAACATGCACAGTATTCTTACTCTAAAGAAATAGAATCCCTCTGTGCTGAGGAACAGCAGGGTGAATTAGTTTGGGATGTGAACTTTTCGTCAGCTCTCAGAGGGATACGAAATGGGACTAACCAGTCAAGAAGCAGTTTTCTTGTCACACAAGGTGGTGGTTATCTGCTTTCTAAAGTTCATAAGGTCAGCCTTCTTCCAAGATACAAGCTATTGTTGTTTGGAGACAAAACAAGGTATTATGCCACCGCATACCAGCAGTTTGTGTAACAATAGGAAAATGTTTCATTGGGTTTTGTACAGGTTGGAAGTACTTTATTTCATCTAACCATGTCTGCAAGACTCTGCAAAGGCTCTGTCTCTCTTGAGCGAGGCCTGATTTCTCAGTAGGAGTTTAAAAATCCGTGTAAGGTAGCAAAGATAGCAGATGTATCTACACTGATGATAGTTGAGTTTTTGTATTATATATGATCAATGATGGCAAGCTCTTTAAAGGAGAACCTTCAGCTTATCCCTGAGGATTATTTGATAAAGTGAGGAAAAAGGTTTTCAAAGCCATTAGCTAGAGGCCTTAATATCAGACGAAAGCCAGTTTAACTAGTCATTAAAGCCGGGTGGATTTTTTAAAATTTTTTATTAAAAAATAAAAAGCTCCCGGGCCGACGTCATCATTTCCATGTGTGCATTTTTTTTTTGAAATAAGAAAATTTGATCTCTGACATCGTTACTGACGGTTTTTGCATAAATGTATTGCCCAAAATCACTCCGACCAAATCCCACAATCAAACGTTCTTCCTGTACTTGCGATCATACTGTATCAATAATTCAATATGCTCTGCGCGCAGAAAGTCCGTACTGATACTGAATCACACACAACTGTCGTAGACTGCGCGGTCGGCTAGTGCCAACATGCCATGCCAAGCAAGTACGATGCTGTAAGTTTTCGAGTTGCCACTCTCATGGAGAAATTTCGCTTGAATGACTTGTGGCATAGTAAAACCCATTGCAAAATTTGCACCACAGAGTACTGTACTTGAAGTGACAACACAAAAAGTAATAGGGATCAGTGAGTTGAAGTTTTACATCAATTTGAAGGGAATATATTTAGAATAAATGCGCAGACCGTGTAGTACATTCAGTACAAAGGAAAGAGAATGATATCAAAATGCAGTGTTTCAACGTTGCAAACTGTCCAGCTGCAGGGGGTTTTGCACCATACTAGTACTTCATGTAAATACTTATGTTTGGAAGCAAAATCCCCCTCCAAAATAAAATCAGAATTCATCGAGTTTTACCTTTCATCTATATCTATCTTGCATCTTTATGTACTGGTCTTTCATATATCAGATGAGTGAGTGTTACTCCGTGACGTCTATGAAAGGCGGACTTGACAAGAACACTCCGGATACATGATATAGCCTATAGTATAAAATAGGGCCCAGACAGAACACGCTGGAAATTGGTTTGTAATAAAAAATAAAAAAGACCGGGTGACGGATTTTTTCAGAAGTCAGTGATGAGAAACAAGTAATTTTTTCATGGGGCCTAAAGTGGCTGATGACTGAGATCTTTGAAAGAGTTGAGAAGTATTATTGAGACATGAAGACAGCGAGGTCAGCGGGATTGCTCTTTAAGGCATCAGCCATTTCAGGAATTACTGTATGAACTCACAGAAAGCAAACAAACTGAAATAGAAGTCCTTGATAGCTTCAGGAGATTTGTCAAAAAAATTGTGTTGGTCTTCTAGAGCTTTCTTTTACATTTAAGTAGTGTAGTACGGTCTGGTAATATTAAAGATATCCTCAGCGTCGGCCAATGCTGTTCCAGTACTGATTATTAATAAATGAGGGTGCTATTCACAAATTCATATGGTGTTTGGTACTATCTCAATGTCACTATCATTTTGTTTACATGAGTTAAAATATTTAAATTTGCCATATCAGATGTAGAGAAGAATGTTAAATTTTTATAAAGTACAGGTCTTGTAATACTACTGTAGTTGAATAGTGTCGGCATTTTAGGCTAATTTTATTGATAACAATAGGAAATTCTAGGACACTGTCCAAGCATGGCTTCACCGTAAGGAGTGGGTGTACCCATCTTTTGCTAAGAAATAAACTTTAGATGACCTTAAATGTAACTTCCCGGCAAAACAAATAATTTCTTTCAGTTTCAGTAATTTTGAACACCTTTTATGTAGAGATCTCTTGATGGGTAAATCACCTTTGTACAAAAAGTTTGCTAAATGTTATTTAATTTTGCAAAACTGTGTACAGGGTATTTTACCATGGAAGTCCTACCTCGGTACTTACCATGATTTTATCAAATGAAAACTTTTAATTTTAGTAAGAGAACAACAAACCTGATAAAATTCTGTTGACTATGGCTACTCTTGGTGAGGTATGGTATTAAAGGTAATTAGCTCAGACGTCCACTTCATGTAACAGTTTCAAAACAAGTTAAGCTCTTCTTACTTCCTTTATACATTGTGAGTGATCAAAAGTTTTGTCTTCCTGTCAGGAATGGAATTCCATACTCTGACATGGATGAAAGTCTTTGATGATGAAGGTCATGGCTTTGTCAAATTGCGAGAAGTAACGACAATTCCATGACAATTGGCCAACTTATGTACCATGTAAGAAACAAATATGAGGAGCATCACCTCATATGGATATTGAATAAAAGATAATTGGTACAACACTAGACTAAACTCTAAATTTGTGTGTTTTGTAAGATTCCTGTAGAAATAGTTTAGAATGACTTACTGGGGAGAGGTCATTTTCGGGGTAGGGGTCCCTGTGAGTGGTAGTGTTTTCTGTGACTAGGATATGCATGCAATCAATCAATGCAAGTTACATGGAGTATCATATGTATAGACATGGAGCTAGTACCCTATGGAATGGTATTAGCTCCATGGTATAAATATAATACTTCTTCTAAAGTTCCCTTGACTCTCTAGTGAATAGCCAAGGGGCTAACCCAAATGTTACCCCTGAAGAAGTTCTGCTCCCTAAAGGAGCTAAGTCCCTTAGGGGACAACAAACTTAACCAACCAACCTCTTGACCTTCAGACTTCTACATCATGGGTTTGTCATGGGAGGTGCCATTCTTGACTGGCTGAAAAGAACAAATACTATACATGATCTTAGCCGAAAGGGGCCTTATACTACCAACCAATGACAGCAACTTGTTCTCAGTATTGGGGGGACGTGACCTCATTTTCAAATAATTTATTGTGTGAAAAATCAAAGTCAGTGGGAAATTTCTCAAACATTGGCGGGGGGATGTCCCCCCACTCCCCGGGATCACCGCCCATGCTACCAACAATCCAGATGTCAGCCATGTTTAATTATAGTAGTATGGTATCAATGTTTTAGGTTTTCTTTTCAAACAAGTGTAATATTATATCTCCTTGATATCATATGACTTGACTCATGGTTGTAGTGATTCATCTTTGCCAAATTTCATAAATTCATGGACAAGCAAGTTCTTCCAGGCATTGACATCTTTTTTAAGGGTACAAGGCTGTGAATCTTCTTGACATATGAAAAAAACATCAATTCCATAGCTTGTTAAGTATCATGAAAACTACACTTCTACTAAACTTCTGTGATAAGTCATGACTTTTGTTGCTGTAGTATGATTGGCTGCCTGATTGGCTGAAACCAGTTCTTCAAAGGGCATAAGCAGCCGCCCCAAACTTATTTTAAACAACAGATAAATTTCACAAATTTCCTGTTATTTCTCTTCCAAATATCTTTCACAATACTTTTAAGACATGAATATTGCATATTCAAGGTAAACCCAAGCAGGTGTTTCTCATAAAATTCACAATTGAGTGAGTCACATGATTCTCAAGAGCAATTGGGGAAATAGGATAGTCTACTACACTAATACATTTTGGGGTGACTGCATTTCCCCTTTAAGCCAGAATGTTCTGATAGATTAAATTGAAGTTACAGCAATTATTGGATGAGAAGACCAGTCTGAAGTAAAAAGCACATGGATTGGATTATTTTGTGTCAGCTGCTCCCTCAAGTAAAAGAAATTACCCACAGAAAAGTTATCATCTAGCATTCAGATTTGGGGGTTTGTATTTGACATTCCACAAATTTATATGGTTGGCACCTTATTTCTGGTTATTTCAAAATGTCATTTAAGTTGAGTTTGTTTGCTTGTACAACTTGCACTGTAGAGCAGTTCGTGTGTGCAG
The DNA here is from genome assembly GCA_009936505.3 of Holothuria glaberrima. Lineage (NCBI taxonomy): Eukaryota > Metazoa > Echinodermata > Holothuroidea > Aspidochirotida > Holothuriidae > Holothuria > Holothuria glaberrima. The sequence continues at coordinate 476,286 of WURT03000003.1, read as the reverse complement.
TAATATGTCACAACTTTGGGGCAAAAGGTATGGTAGGGGGGCTATGGGATGTATGGCACAAGGGGGAATTAACCCTGCATCAAGATTTCCTCTTGCATTCCCCAGTCTGAGCAGTCTCTCTATTCCCCACTTCATTGCCTAGGCAGTCATATAAATAGTGTGTTCTCAGGCATTTGTTGATAGTTTCCAAATTTATTGTAATTGGTAAAGTTAGCAGTGGTAGGTACAGCAAGGGGAAAGCTTTAAAAGAAGGGAGTGCAACTTAAAATTGTGGAAGCACACTAAGGTATACATACCCCTAAAATTTTTAGATCTGTGATTAAAAGTCTGTTGTGGAAGGAACAACTTAGTTTCCTTGTAGAGAAGATCACTACTTAGGTACCCCCTTTCATCTCCCTACCCTTAAACGACCATCACTAGAAGCAAAAGTTGTAAATGGTAACATGTCTAAATTGCTGTGCATCCAAATCTTCCTACATGTGCAACACTGTAAATATGTATACTCATGCCTCCAACAAAGTTTTCAAAGAACTAATTTTGAAAGCTTGCTGTTAGTGTTCTCAGGCAGGGCCCATACAATCATGTAGAAAGTTATTGAACTTCAGTGTCGTGGAAAGTCATGGAATTTTATCATTTTTAAAAATCAATAGTTTTGCAGCACTCCTCTATGTAGTTACGCATTGTATTTGGCTTTTGCTGGGTGAAAATGAACCCTGATTATTGCCTTTATTAAAGTGTTTGGTTACATTGTAATAAAGTTGTGAATCTGATACAGGTGAGGTGGAGGCCATTTTGTTACATGATAATACACATTGCTAATATTCCTATGAGTCGGTTTCCACAAGTACCTTGCTAGACAGTCAAGCTTTGGAGCCAGAAAAAAACAATTACTCTGGCAAGTGCACTGCTCAATTTGTAGCCTGCTGGGCATGTATAGCAGGGAAGTCTAACTTCTCCACACAGGAGTTCAAAGGCTACATTAGCCAAATTCAAACCAGACAAAAAGATTATCATGCAAGTAAGTGAATTCAGTGAACAGCTAGCTTAGATATTCAAGTTTTATGAAGAAAGAATTTGTTAAAGCCTGACTCTGTGTGTGTGTTGATTGTCAGTTAACTGTATAAAGAGTTGAGCAATATAAAATTAGTCACATAAAACTATTGTCTTCAAATTATGATACTTTTTATTCCTATCTTTGACTTTCTAAAGTCTTTGCAATCAGCACTTTTTTTGTTGACAGAAATTGTCTACAGCAGATGTTAAGATGACATTCTCTTTTAATGGTGGAGGGGGAGAGAATGGGGAAGGGAGAGTCATAAGTGGACTTGCTTTTGTGGGAAAAGACACAAAAATATGCTCAAGAATATTTAGTATAGTAAATATTGTCACTAGTATTGCCCAGTGTATTAGAAAAACATGCTTTCTTCGAAGCATATCTTTTGTGTCTATTTCTGCCGCAGTTTTACAATATGAAGGATGAAATTTCATGAACAAACTAAATAAGGCTGCAATGAAAGGATTCTTAATTTTTAGTCTCAAACTTTCTTTCTGATTTCAAACTTTTTGTGCAACCTTCATTTCACAGCACCGTTCACCATGATAAATTTATGTCTTTAATCTTAGAAAAGAGTACATCTGTCCAGTCATCTGCAGCTTCCTTGCTCCCAGAGAATAAAGAGTTGCTTCGCTGTGTCCACTATCTACAATTTCCAGTAGAGGCAGCATCCATCTTGACAAATGCAGAGTTCAAACTTTTCCAAGAAGTGAAGTCCTCCAGCTATGTTAACTACATCCGCAATGGTGGACTTAAACTGTCAGGTGTCGAACAACAGACAGACAGAAAAACAATACATGATTTGAAAGACAGATGTGAAAAGGTGAGCATTTCTTCTTTCTCAGCATAAGCAATTGAGTAGGGAAAACAAGCCTGTGAGCCACAACTGGAAAAAAGGCCATGGCCAGCCCGACTTAAACCAATTGGTTACAAACTGAGACGTAAAACCTCATCTGACAAACTCTTTTTTTTTTAGATCCACATCCACAAATTTATTTTAGGTATTTGAAAGCAGTTGAAATATATGTAGTGTAGGCCTATGGCCTTGAACAGTTGAAATATATGTAGTGTATGCCCATGGCCTTGTCTTGGAGGTGTGCAAACACTTCTACTTTATAAATTGACAAAGGGATTAGAAATAAACTTACTTGGGATAATTTTAACTGTCTGCTTGGGAAGAGAAAATTGGACCTTTAAAACTTTACTGCTCCCTTCTTGTAAATATGCCTGCTGATGTAAAAGCTCTGGAAAGAAAAACACGTTGAATTAAGATGGAAGAATTTGCAGTTGATAGTTGGTATTCTTTTCAATTATTTTTATGCGACTGGGCTGTACATCAGCATTTGTCCAATTTTGCTCTGTACAGTTAAAAATTATTTCAGGCAATGTCTTTCTTATCTTACTTTGACCTGTTGGTGAGTTGACAGTTCTGATCTAAAACTTCTAATGAAAAAGATACTGTGATAGTAACAAGAGTTAAAAAATACAAAAATAGTTGCCCTCCTTAAGTAAAAAATACTTCAAAACATGTCTCTATTTTCATCTACTAAAATATTGATTAGCATACAGCTGGAATTTTTTGGTAATTTTGTAAGTTACAGTTAAAATCAGTCTGGCTTTGTTTTCTATCATGTCAGGGCATGTTGATGTAGGCCATAGCCGCTGCACTACTTGACATTTGCAAGCATTCTGAATCCAAACTACTATACAAGTCATCTCCCCACCAGTTAAAGAGGCTTATTATTTGCACAGCTGGTGAATGAAGGTGTCCCTGAAAGCCAGTGTTTCTTGCATTGAATTGATAATCACATATTTGATCACAATTTTTGAATGTGCTGGGGGCTTGTAGATAAAAACAAAATGGAATACTTCCGGAGTGAAATAAAATACAAAATTACCCCTTGAAACACAGCATTGACATTTTGAGAGGGGAGTCTTTTGGCAGTGAATAAAACTAGGGAGTTGCCATTCGTGGCAACTCCCTGGTTGAACTAGACAGGCATATATGTCAAACATGAGACAGAGTACAGAGAAAGGTAGGTGCCACAATTGAAATCCTTATAGGTTTCTTTACCATCTTTGCAAACTTGCATGCTGGTTGATTTGACTGGAGTAGCCTTCGGTAATTTGTTAAAAAAAAACACCGTGCTTGTCACTTTGAGGAAAAGGACGGAAAACAGCTTTGAAGTTCAAATTGTTGGTAAATCATGTTTTACATACATCTAGGTGTGTTCCTACTTTGATAAAATATACACTGAGTGAGCAAACTTTTTTGGGTCATGTATTGTGGAATTTTGTGTGTACTGAAGGGAAATATTATATTAAACTTAATACACATCAACATGGCACAGAAAAAGTTATCATTATCAAACCATTCAGTCTTGCCATTAAACTCATGACAATATTAGAAATCACAATAGTTGCATTCATTTGAAAATTTGAAAAATTTCATGAACAAATTAATGTGAACTATAAACAGTGAATACAGTATCTCTCTATGACAAACTCAATTCCTGAAAAAAAAAAAAAAAAAAAAAAAAATTACCCAGCTTCTTTATTTTGAATTTCCTATCATTATACTGTATGTGTAAGTCATGGTTTTAAAGATATGAATTTTTTTACAGTACATGCAATATTGCATTTACAAGATTCACATTAGGACTAATGGGCTGTTTCATGGATTTTATTGGCTATCACTTGTGACTAAAGGACTAATGGTTTAATTGCTGAGTCTGTAGAGCTAAGAGCACTCCAGCGTATTACATGGATCCATTTCTGCCCACCCTCTCCACCTTTTTGCCTTATCCCACTTTGTTTGTCCATATGGGGTTGAAGGCCAGCAAGAGCCATGTTCCCTAAAATAATGCACGCTTCTGCTTCTTTTCATTCAGCCTACTCAATTACATCCCCATTTCTTTGTCTTTTGGAGAAGGGCTGCAAGTGGACAAAGGGATATTTGTAACATTAAAGCAAAACAAGTTTGCTCTTATTGTGTGGGCTCTCAATCTGTTTTGCTCCTACTTCTTAAACTCCTCTATTGCTACTACTGGACAGTCAATATACAATACTGCGGAACAATCACTGGCAATGATATCCTCCCTAGATGGTCATTTTGTGTGGGCTCTCATTTTAAAGTGTCCCAATGTCACCATGTTTGCCTTTTGAAATTTCGTTTCTGGTAACATGTAACCAAAAAGAGCTGTTTCACTTGTCAGTTAAAGAATTAAGTCCTCCAATGAAAGATCCAATGTTGGAATTATTTCAATACAGTATGTTGTACTGCTCTCAAAATATATGCCTTAAATGTTTTATGATTTCTGAAGTAACTCATTCCCTATGCAAAAATAATGGTGTTAAGTCTTGCACAGTGTTAAGATTTTATTTGTTAACCCTATGTAAATTATCTCTTAATTACTGATGAGATAGTTCACAGTTTGGTGAGTGATATCAATATTTCTCAAAGAAACAATTTTATCTTTCACAAGAGAACCCTCAGGTGATAACAATGCTACCAGTGTCTTTGAAATTAAGGTTGAAAAAACAAAGGTCAACATTAGCCATATATGGATGTCCATCTTTGATGTCACATATTTAGCTCATGTTTATTCTTGATACAAGTGTGAAATAGAAGTTACCCTGTAAACAGTGGCGTTGCCAAGGGGGGCCAGGGGGGCACGTGCCCCCCTCCCCCAGTGCCCTCCCAAATGAGATTTTGGGTATCAAAAAAATTATACACAAACACCATTTACGCATATGTTGATATGAAAAAGAGACCCACTATCACTTAATCACTCAAACATACGACTACAATTACACAAAATGTTCTCAAAACTGCAATTTTGCTGCACGCTTCACACGTCTGTTTGTTACACTATATAGAGGACAGCCTTATTGGGAGATATAATCCACGGCTATTGTTTAAACCCTTTACTTTCAAAAGCTATGAGACTACTAGGGCCTTGAGTCCTCTCCCTTCAATACAATTCCCACATCGATTATCTTTTAGCCAGATCTTATTTCGAAAACTGTAAAAAATTGCGACTTCCGTTGCCTTTTTCAAGGCGTATCCAATAAAGCTCAATGCAAACATTCAGAACATGATTCACTCTCCCTATTCACCCCTATCATTAAATCGTTAGTACGAGGAACGCTAACACAATGGTCAAATTGTGATTTATATTTTTGTGGCCTACCAGTTGCATACACAGGGGAGGCCATAGGGCCATGCCCCCTCTCCCTCACTGTTGCCATTTTTTTTTTTTTACCTAAAAATGTATAAATTTTTAACACAAATTTTACTTCAAAAGGTAGCAGATGTGGTACAAGGTTGCATGTAAGGACACCTAATTTTTCAAAAATTTCCAGTGGAGGGGGAATTCCCTCCCCTTAGACCCCTCTCCCAGGCAGGTGATCACACAAGATACTGCCTTTTGGTGTGCCCATCCAGTGGACCACTTGGCCCTCAGTGCCCCCCACTTCAAAAAGTCTGGCGACGCCACTGCCTGTAAAATGGTCAGTAATTGATGGATTTTAATGGGAATTGTGGCTATTTTATGGATTTTTAATGCTTTTAACATCAAATATCCAACTATGTAATTTTCAGGTCACCAGACCTTACAAGAATTCTGCATTTCCATGTGTGACTAGTGCAGTGCATACCCAATAGAAAATGTATGTGTCGAGGGGGGAGGGGCTCTGCCATTTCGTGGGAGCCTTCAATTGCGGAGTCATCATATCCTTATGTACATTTTTACACTGTTGGATTTTCTAGTAGGGAGTGTCTGGGGGAGTGACTTTATGGTGGGGTTATGACCCGTCCCTCCCCCCACACACACACATACACTTAGCTATGCCACTGGACTAGTGTCACTGTCAAGGCAGGTAGGGATCTGAAAAATAAGTTGGATATATTGATGATAACATGTTTAGCACAACATGGTACTGGTTGCCAAACTGAACCTACTGTATGGCCTTTACTTGTTTGGAAATATGATTTTTATCAGAAGGTATTTCATGCATGATAGTGAATAAATTGCTCTTGTTAGATGCATTCAGCATGTTGAACATTGAAGATAGCAGATAACACAAATAGAACAATGATAAAGAATGAGATTCTGTTGTAAAGAAAAAGGGGATCATAAACATTTTTTGATATTGTCCACAGTGGTGCTCGTAGTAGATGGCGATGATCGTTGACTTTATTTTTATTTTGGCATAGCTTGTCTTCTGCTTCATACCATTACCCATAGGCAGATTGGCAGCCATTTTGGCAATGTAATGATTGCTACCTAGGCCGCTCTAGTGTGGGGCCATTTTGAGCTTGTTCTTGACAGAAAGACCCTTTACCTGGACCAGTCACAACCAGTAAACTCACTTAGATCTACTTCAAACACCCAGTCTGCCCTTGCCAGTACCTTGGAATGGCAGAAGACATGGTAAAGCTTGAAATGCTCAGAATACAGGCCCTACAAATATGGATACAATTGATTTTTGTCAAAAAATTTTGTTGACAATTTTTAAGTTTGATTGAATCCAAGCCATGAAAAGCTGGAAGGCATTTTGGGTAAAAAGCTACAAATTGTTTGCGCCGTGTGTAGGGGGAATACCGCAAACCAGAGATGTGCGTTCATATTATTGTCCATGCGTTCACATGGCAAATTGTCAGGTGATCGTCCCTTCAAAGTCTAATCTTGGGATAATGCCTGAAAAGGACTTCAAGATTCTCAGATATTTACCCACTGGGAGCAAGCCTTCAGAAATGCAGGTTAATCCACCGTGTGGGTTCTAATCTCCTCACCTGAATGTGGCCCTTGAGAATTGTGTCATACATGTGAAAAGTGGAAATATGTATTCAACTAGGAAATGGTATTTATTCACCCTGAAATAGGTTTGTAGGTTATTACAAAGGCAGTCCGGGAGAAACTCTGTTTTCGGAGATAGTCAATTGTCTCCAAAAACGGTGTCAATTTTACCGCCATTTTTAAATTTACCCACAATGCTATACGGTTTGGATAATAAAAAACAAAAGGCTTAACATTTA
>WURT03000003.1:431878-459810 GCA_009936505.3 Holothuria glaberrima | reverse complement strand
GTATTTATCTGCTAATTGCGGATCTTGGATAGAACTGACTTCATATTCTCATATACATTTATTTATTTATTTTGAAAAAAAAAGTTAAAAGTCTTCTGAGGTCACCGGTCTTGGAAATAGTAAGTTCTTAAAACTGCTTGTAAACACGCTATCCGAAGATAGCAAAGATTGGCAATCTTCATACATATTATTTAACTTTGTTATTTTGAGAAAGCGAACGCTTTAGTTTTTAACAGAGGTCAAGGGCATCTGAGGTCATCAGAGGTTAAAAAACCGAAAACCTTGAAAAAACACGATATTTCAAGACAGGGGTGATAGATTCTTTTCATATTTGCTTGGAATATGTATTACTATAAGACAGGGTCGACCGTGATGGTATAAAGATCATCAGATGTAAAACTACGTAAACCTCGTAAACTAAATGGAGGGTTAGCGATACTTCAAAATTGTGTTCTGCGTTTCGTGACCAACAAAATGTTAGGGCTAAATTTCTCTGCCATTGTACAGATCAAATTATCGAGAACAACATCTATTTCTCACAAGAATGCCTGTAACAGCAATTAGTCAAATTTGAATAACGTGATTATGAACACATGTAAAGGAAGCTGTGACTGTAACATGATAAAAATACTTTACGGTTTATGCACAACTAATTCTTGATGGCGATGTGGATTATTATTTTTTCGGTTTCTTACACAGATGGCACTGGTTCGAATACCTTTTAAGACATTTTTTTTTTGCCATTTTTGTTATTTAATGCATTGGTGGGGTTCAATGTTCATGTGAGGTAAGCAGGGGTTACTTGGTGAAAACATTGTAAAGAATGATGTAGCAAAGAGGTATGCAGTTGAAGAATGAACCTCAGTGTAACAAAGCATCAACTTTTGGCAAGTTATCACTAAGTTTCTAATCGTTTTGGTTTAATTTTCCTGGTTAGGAAGATTCTTGAAATGTCTGCAGGTTGGTTCGACAGCAGCCTTGCTGTGTGGAGTTATTTCATTTACAACAAAGTAAAGTATTTCAAAACAAGTATGAACAAGACTATAACGTACATCCGTCTGTAAGGGTGAAAGTCGAAATCGCATTTATTGTTAAGATCATACTACAGTACTTACATATTGTCTGAACTGTGTATGGGCTACATGCTATCCTAACACTGAGCACAGGAAGGTACGTAACACAGGCCGAAAAATTCGTTGCACAGTGTACGGAAGTAAAACACCCTCCTTGGAAGTTCAGACGTAAAAAAACACACAGAAGAGTTTGAATCTAAACATATATTTATTTTTTCCATATGAAATCGAAGAAATGACAAGGAGACAGCATGACAACGGTTAAATTCACTTTATTAGTAAGTATAGGTAACATCCAACATAGCAAATCAACGATCCTTGTAAAACCCCGTTTATCCGAACTTTTCGGTTATCCGAACAACGTCCGGTCCCGACGTGTTCGGATAAACGGGGTTTTACTGTACTTACATATTGCCTGAACATTTCTACTTACAGCACGTTTCTGAGCTCCCTCTGATGAGGCTCTCACTATACACCAGTCCAAGTGCTGTGATTAGAAAGGAAAGTTTTTATTCAAGACGTCAGAACATTGAAGTCATCTTTGTTCTAACATAACAGCGATCTTAGAGAAGAAATAAGTACACCACATTGTATTTTTCTCACCAAACACTGTGTAAATAAATATAGAAAAAGGAACTTTTTCTATCTCATTTCATTTTTTTGTTTCATCACATTACATATTACAATATGATGTGAAAGGAAGTCATCCAGAAAGCCATGACTGGTTTAACAAGGTGGATGACTCCTTACAAAAAGAAAAATTGAAAAAGATAATTGCAACTTTTAGTATCTGAAGACGCAAGCGGTACGTAGAATTGAAATGTAAAGACTCCCTATACCATCCGGTTTTGCCATGATATTGATTGTCTTGTACATTAGCGTGCAGTATCCCGACTTCATTCCGTCAGCGTTATGAACTAGTCCAATTTAACACAAAAGTACCCTTTCTATTGCACTGCGTATGGTATGCACTTCCAAAGCGCCTGTTCATTTGCTATCAAAATCATCTGGCCAGGGTCTAGAATTAGTTGTTCCTTCGTGTTGAAAATATGACAAACGACAAACCTGCCTTTACTTTGTCTTTTCTTCCTTAATTCTCTCCTTTGCAAGCCTTCGTCACAAATGTACCCTCATGTAATGAGATGTATCTGTACATCTTATGTTTCCTTATTTCAAATACTCCTGTATTTCACATGTTTTCTTAACCCTTAGATAAGAGCATAATAACTTACACCCTTTTATGTGATATTAGCTTTGTGTTTATTGTAGTAGAAACTATTCGACAAATAATAAAAGATGAACCATTTAATTTTTTTGTCTACGCTGGTTAATATGATTTTTTCTTATGACAGGTCTTAAATATGTGACCTGTATTTAATATTCGGTCTTTTTTACAATCTGGAATGCAAGCTATAGCATCAGTAGTGTCACCTTTTGAAGTTGTAGTAGCTGTGGAAAAATTAAACAAGTATTACATAGACAGCCAGGTATAACCTTCCCTGGTGATGTTGAATCCCCCCCCCCCAAAAAAAAGATTCACTTTTCAAAAGATTTCCTCAGGAAACGTATTTGGTGATGTACTCAGTTCAAACAGCAAGACACCTATATGGAGCCTTATGTCGTTTAACTAGGAAGAATATTGCTTCGAACAATGTGTCAGCAAATTGTGTTGGTGCTTTTTTATGAATTTTTTTTTTTAAATCTGCCTTACCATCTGCTGGAATCCTCTTTCTGTGCATTCTGAGCCGTTATCTTCCCTCTGGTGCAAAGAATGGAAAGTTTAAGATTAGTGTTTCTCACAAGCCTTGGGTAAGCACCATGAATTTACCCGTAAAGTGCTCATATATTTCATAGACTTGCTTTTGCGAAGAACTGCATTTTTTGTACTTATTCAGCACTTGTTCTTTTTACACACTGCGTACTAATCTAATAATATTACCCTTACCCCATTTGGGCAGTGAGTGAAGGAGCTTTTGGATTGTGAGGGCAATGGTCCCACTAGTAAGTTAGTCAGAACTACCGGTCTTTGAAAGCTGTGAAAGAGGTAATTTTTGTTAGCCTATTGGAATTTGCTAGACGGGCGGGGGGGGGGGGGATAATCGCGTTAAGTGGGCCAAGAATGTACTTTCTTTATCAAGCAGAAAAAGCGCTTTGGATATTCACGATGTTCTTTCGGAAGTAAGGTCCAAAAGTTGCTCGATAGCAATGACAAGTAAATTTTTCTTAGCAAAATACATTAAATTAACATAGTTTGCTACAGATTGATCAGCTTTCTTTTGGCTTTAATTGCTAACCTGTGTGGTGCAATTCTCATCCTGAGGAAGGTATTAGAATCACCGAAGTACTGCGTTCCACAACAATTACAGCAGATAAGATATGGGACGTTTCTGGAGAGACAATTGATTGTCTACTCAGGAAAGATCGTGCAGTTTGATTGCTATGAAAGTATTTGGTAGAATCAACCAGAGCACACGTGGTCCATTTGTACGGGCATGGTTAACAACCAACATTCTCATTGTCAGCCTCGACTGTATTCTTGTAGTAAAATTACGTCCGCATCAAAGTACTCCATAAATTTTGAAGACCCCCAACTAAAGGCAACAACGGGGGTTCGACAAAGCTAGGCTTAAGACGAACCATACTTTGCAGTGCGGCAACATGTTTTGTGGTTTTACACCTTGTTTGTACCCAAATACCAGTGACACCCTGTCTGAAATTTTTCCCAGAATTATTTCAAAACGAGGGGTTATCATACATTTAGTCTTTTGATGGCATTTCATTAAACCTCAAAAGTACTGTTTTGCAGAGGTGGGCAGACAGTTCCTTAGTGCCAATTTCAAAGTCTTTTTCAGAGTAGCAGGTGTGTTTGGCGCGAAATGTTTGACTATACGAAATATTTTTCAGCCAACAGAGGGCCATATAGCAGCTGCTCTAATGTAGGTTGGTAGTGCATGGGTCTTGGTTTATAGATCAGGAAGGATTAAGTACTCAATTTTGTCAGCAAAAGAACATGCAATATGCAATTACTTGAGTAAAGCCTTGTTGCCCTCTTTCTCAGAGTTTCAGGCTGGTGCATGTGTCCACCCAACAAAGAACTTTCACCGGAATATTTTTTTTTTTTTGCAATGAACCCGTTTATACCCCCTTTAAAAGAGCATTTTCCAGAAAGACCCCATAATAAATTGAAAGGATAGAACTTAAAAATTTCGATTTGTTTATTAATATGCCAATTTATGCGGATGATGCTTTTTCTTATGTTTTTCCATATATTGAGGGGGGGGGGGTAAAAGGGAGTGGTATAAGAATTTTATTAACACATTTCCCATTCAATTCACCTGCAATGATAACAAGTTTGTCTAACTCTGACTTATTTTGAGCGAGATAAATGGACCTCGATGATTCTACTAACTAATTTGCTAGAAGCTAAGCAAATAACCCCGGCTGGGCATCCAAAAATTGGTAACTATTCTGCATATCCTACAAAAAACGCATGAGTGCACAGGCCCTCTGTGAAATGGAATGTTACCAAGGCAACACAGCTTAAGTAATTAGAGTGGCCTCTCATACACTCTGTACTGGGCTCCCATACATATTGCACTAGCAGAGTGTATGGAAACAACACACGAGAGCTTTTTTCTGCTTTTGACTTGAGTAGATGGCAGTATACACCTTTTATTTATCAATACAAAGATTTGTAGTGTTCAACCTTTTCTGCTCTAGGCTGCGAAGTTACTTTCTACAGACTTAAGACATTTTCCACCTTTGAGGCAAACTATCTCTGATCAACAAGTAGGTATAGCCCCAGACTTGTAAGAGTTTTTCTTTTTTTTTTGTAGATGTATTGAGTTATAGAAAAAGGTAATGTTGGGTAGTTAGGGCATAGCTTGCTCCTACGCACTTTTTAGCTGGACGTTAATTTTTGGTCAAAATGCACTCAACCTGTGAATTGAAAAAAACAGTTTGTCCACAGTTCAGCAATTTCACACACATAGATCACCTTTAGAAGATCTTTCACGTGATTTTGCTATCTCCTTTAATTGTGTTCTAAAACCAAGCCAGTAGTATAGCGCGATAAGGAGATAAGAATTCTGGGGAGCTGTCTCAAGGGTCCCAATTGGAACCCACGAGTGTTGCTATGGTCACCGACAAGCTACGTCCATATCGATCATTTGATATGCCATTTTTGAGACTGTTGTTCTAAGCGCAAGCTGTGTCAAGATCATTACATCATACTTTTCTGAATAAACAGTTACCTTTTTGATAATTTAATGGAATATTGTTGTTTCTGCCCACGGTGTTTATTTGTAATGTATCTCTCTACGAGTGAAAATAATTTAGCTTCAGACGACTTTTATCCGGACGGATTTGAAATATCTCACGTCGAACGTCCTCGTTTGATCCTTAAATTTGGACCCGTTGCATTTTTTATCAAATGGAACATTCCAAAATTTTAAGGGTACTATAAGTTATGGTAATGGGGTGTCCATGTTTTGTGCCCGTAGGACATGGAATGTTCATCTAGCAAACATGTGTGCAGCACTGAAAAGTTTTTATACAAAGAGCATTGCATTACCTTTTAGGTTTTGACCTTATGGGTTTTTTTTTTCTTTTGTTAAACTTTTTTAACTTTTTGTAAGAACTTTAAGTGTTACCTTTTTCAAACGGTTTGATATGTTTATGTATATCGTAATGCGCTATACAAGAAACAGATATTAATACTTTTCATGTTTATTTGTTCGGTAAATTTGTACTAGTAGTCATAAAATTCCGTTACACGGAGGATTCAAGAAGAGTACTTTTTAAATATTTGAAAGCAAATTAAACGTTGGGCCACAGCTTGTTTTTCCATTGTCTATGAGCCTAGAATGAAAAGATGCAGACGTGCATTAACAAACTCATCGCGTTTGAATAAATGTGCTTTGGACAGAGGAAGTTTCTTTTGTAAAACCAATCACTAGGCTCTGTTGTTGCAAATACAAAATTAATTAGTAGTACACACCATCAAAATCTTTAGTTTGTACACTGAGCACCCCGCCCCACTGGTCACACTTTCGTTCCATTATTAACTGTTGGCTAGTACTTTTACTGTATATTGGTACTAAAGTACTATAGCTTTGGGGAAAACTGCAAGCACTTTTTAATGAGAAAGTTTAAAGTAAAAGAATACGTACCTCCCATCCACCTGTCAAAAGGTTGAGCACGTATTTGGGGGATGATTGGATTAGTCCAAGATATTTAACTGTGGAATAAACACAAGACTGGATACTAATCTTGCACTGTTTATTTTTAAATTATATCCCCACTGAATACGTTATAATTGGCACACAAAATTCCGATTCTTCTTCTCTGTTCCTCTCTTTGATTCCTTGCTAAAGGGAAAAGGGATGTAAGAAATTACGCGGGCGAATTTTTTATGTGTATATATGTGTGTTTGTGGCGCTTGTCTTGTAAGCACGATTTCTCATGATGGGTAATTTTCACACTTGGCATATACAATTATCATATTGAGAGGATCCCAATTGTTTTAAGTGGCGGTCAAAGGTAATGTGAGATCACCAGAGGTCAAACACCGTAAACCTTGTAACTTCGATATCTCTGGTAGAAAGCATGGGTGCTCTTCTTACCTGACATGTGGATACGTTATAGTCAAAAGATAAAGTCTACTGACTTTGACTAAGGTCTTAGGTTATCTTAGGTCCGCGATGGTGAGAATACGAAAGTCTAAACTGCTGCTTATAAACACGATTTCTCAAGATATCAATGATGGACAATCTTCATGGTTGATAAATAACTTTATCACATAGTAAGGAATAACCAAATTGATTTCAGTACAATTCAAAGCTTATTTAAAGCCATCAGAGGTCAAAAACCATAAATCTTGGAAAACAATATTTTAAGATAGCGATGATAAATAACAGAGTTCATCTTCTAACTGTAACCCTTCCACACGCCATGTGTAAAACGTATACATCGTTTCTTCCGCGAGATATTGTTTTCAACGTACTTGGTGTTTAACCTTTCGTGACCTCAAATTATCTCTGACCTGTATCGCAAACAACATACTCTTCCTCTGACATTATAATGTATGCCCCAAGTGTAAAATATGATCATTATTCCTGCCTTGATAAACTGTTTCACTATTGTTAAAGTTTTTGACTGCTGTTGACGTCATGTAACTTTTGACCTCTACCAAAAACAATTGCGTTCTTTTTCTAAGTATGACGAATCCATACATAAAATATTAGAAGTATCCATTATTGCTATCTTAACATATCGTTTTAAAATATTTTACTTTCCACATTTTTGTAGTTTTACCTCAGGTGACCTCTGAAAATCTTTGAACTTTATCGCAAAAACAAAAAAGTTCATCTTCTAACTTAGACACATTATCTAAATATCAGATGTATGCATACTTCCTACCTTGAAATATTGTGTTTTCTTTTTTGAAATAAGGTTTTCTTTTTTTTTTTTTTTTGGCTTCTGGTGACGCCACATGTCTTCTGATCTCCAGTCAATGAATAATAATATATGAATAATTTACATATCAAGTATAAAAAGTGTCCATTTTTAATATATTGAGATACCGTGTTTAAAAGATAGTCGTCACCGAAACACACACACATAAATAAACACAGCATCGGGACTGCATTGATTTTTTTTTTCCTTCCGAAAGGAAATGTAAGGCATCCCTCTTTCACATCTTGCGTTATTGCGTCAATAAGCAAATCAGTACAATTACCTCTGTTTCATCTTCGGTGACTTCATATAACCTTTTAAACTCAATTAAAAATTAAAGTATTCTTCCTTTTGATATATGATAACTGTTTATTCCAAGTACACAGCTGTTTTTTCTTCTTTAAATATGACAAATCAATATACCACGTAGGGAAAGTGCCCATTTATTCCTATCTTGAGATATCATGCTTTAAACCAGCATTTAAAGTGTACGGAATTTTACCACTTGTGACCAAAGATAACCTTTGACCTCTACCAAAACAATAGGGTATTTTTTTTACTATAACGCATTTTCATACAAAATATGAAGAACTAAACATGCTTACTAACTTGTTTTTACAAAGTTTTAGTTTTGAACATCTGGTGAACTCGCATGACCTCTGACGCCACCAAAATTATTACGATTGTTTCTCTCAATATGATATATCCATATACCAAGTATAAAAAGTGTTTATCATTCCTTTCTTGAGATGTCGTGTCTACACGTCAAGCGTCACAAACACAAACATAGATAAACACATACAGTGATACATATGTTTTTTCACAGCCTTATCACGGACCTTCTTTAACCATAACTTTAACAATAGACTGTCCATTTTTAGACAGATGAGGCCTTGAGAAACTATTGAATTCCCTTCAGAGGACCTAGAAATGCATTGTTTAGGTCCTCTGTCTGAGAGCCAAACAAACCTACACAGACACTCTCACACACAAACGCAATCCTGATTGCGTAGATTCCCCCTACCTCTTCAAGGTATGAGCAAAGGAAACAAAAAAGGGAAATTGGTTAGAGATACCATAAAGGTAAAGTTACTTTATCTGGGTGATAAACAAAAAAAAGGGTTCAGGTAAAAGTCATTACTATACGCGCGATCGATAAAAATCAAGGTTTATATGTGTACATACGTATCTTAATTAATAGGAATCTGAGCCGTATGGATCACATAGTTCAGTTCTAAAATTCTTCTATCAAGAGTCTAGATTACAGAGTACATGCGAAATAGATTGTAGTTAATTCCATTTAAAATTTAGGAAAGTAGGGTATCTATACTTCTCGTTCTGGAATCAATTTAAATTTGACACACACGTTAAGGGAATTACACGATACCGACAATACATATTATAGTTACCAGTAACATTTCTTTCTTTAAGAGTAGATAGGACTGTCGCGGCCGACACCTTTTGAGGAGGAGCACTACCATCAAACCTGAAAAAAATAAAATTAATGTAATTGGCAAGAACTGGTAATTAAATGACGAAAAACTACTTTTGCTTACATCCATTTTCGTTGCTTAGGGCGAAGGCAGTGAAACATTCTTTACCACTACCTTACCTGGAATTGTTTTCATTATTCCACAACAACATAATGATGTAGCTGACATGCTATAAGCTACTCAGCGACTTTTTAATCCCCATTTCTCACCTACCTTCATGTACATCGCTGGTACCATAACTAGTTGCGCATAAAACATCTTCCTATTTCAAAGCAAAGCAAAACCAAGTCGATCTGGGTGAAAGCTTTCTCTCCCTTCAAGCTACCCCTTCTTAAAAACTCTGTTTGCAACCATCGTCGTTGTGAAGAGTGAACAGCTACTTCAGTAGCGTGCGCATTGACGCACGACCAATGCAACAGACTTTCACATATCGTTTCGGACATTAAAAGGTTCAGGTGGTGAATCATGTGACCAATTAGAAAGACATATCCAGTTCTATGAGTGAGGTGTTACTTGGTCAGGGCTTGAACGAGTTTTACGTGAATAATGAAAAGGTAAAACTCAGAGACTGAAATGGCATGTGAGCAATAGCTAGGAATATTGTTGCCATATGAATAGTTAACATAAGGAAGAGTAATGGCTCTGTCAAGCCATTTCACAGTTCAAATTTATGATTTTTTCTCGAGAAAGTCGTTACCTGACCTGCCGTCCATATAATCCGGGTTTTTTGTTGTGTAAAATAGTTAAGCCCGAGTGGAAAACATATTTATTATTGCTGCAAACATGTACAAACTACTCGGCAGCAAATCGTCCTATTGCAAACATTTTTCATTTAAAATTTTCCTTCGCAATTTGAAGTATTACCGTAATGACGCAAACAATTAAATGGTTCGATGGCCATGTTACTATGGATGTGCTAGATTTTAAGTGTCTTTCATCTATATTTTCTTATTTTACTCTGCAATCGCAATTTGAAGACAACACGACATATCTTGTTCTGAAAATCTAATGCTATTTACTACGAGGCCATGCACACAATCCTTATTCGATCAAAGTAACATTTAGGTCATCTGTCACTTTATGGTGACTTTCTAAGCGACAGATCTAGCTTAGACACGGTAGAAATATGAATTAAACACAAGCAGAAACACTCTTTAGAGCACATTAAAATTTCCTCTGGCGCTTTCAAGTTAAACACGTTTGAACATCATTTTTCTAGTTATAACACTTTCACAGGGTATGGTAAAATGTCAATCTGAGAAGACAGAAAAGACGTTTGGCCATACGCAACATGCAGAATAATAAATATCGAACACTTTGTTACATAGGAAATGAAAATAAAGCTGAGGGAAAATATCAATAGAACATTTAAAATGATACTACGCAAATTCCAATATGACTTCGAGGTCATTAAATCTTTATCGCTAAAGCAACAGTACACATTTCGAAGACCGACAATCAGTGTGTCGATCGAAGTTTTATTTCATACCGGACTGATGTTTCATGGTAATGGCGAAGAGTACGCACACGACAGCATGCTGCATGTCTTGGCAGAAAAGTTATTGTTGGAAGGCATTAATCTTTTAAACAAGGGAAGAACCCTTTGGTGTAAGTAAGTTTGCTTCAGCGTTCAGAAACAGCGGGAAACATTGAAGCAAGCGAGAAAAGGAGAATCCTACCCCTGAAACATATTGTACAAAACGCGTCCATCACTATGGCAAAACAAAGATTTGTTTCACATGAATACCTTGCCAAACCTCTGTGTCTTTTTTTCTCAATTTAACTTTACTTGGACCCTAGGTTCAGTCATGATATTGAGTATAACATTTGACAACAATAGGGATTCCCACTTTAAGCGTATTTCTAAGTTATCTGAAGCCTAAATTAGTGGTTCACTCGGGATTTGACAGCTTTGGGGAGAATCATCACTGTTTTTAAAACATGTATTCCTTTTCCATGTTTTACCAGATCTCTTGGAGTTGCTTTGATTAACACGCTTTTCCCGTTTTGATTTGGCTGGAATTTGGATACGATTTAAAGGAATACATTGAATTGCGGTGTCAGGTAAGGTTTTCTTCCGGCATCTGGTATTAAATCTTCTACACAGGGCCGTAGCGAGCGGGGTATGGGGGTGTCACGCCGTCGTAAAATTTCTATCTGTCGGCAAAAAGGGGAGAGGGGAAGGAAAAGAGGAGAGGAGGGAAAGAAAAGAGGAGAAGGGAAAGTAAAGGGAAAAAAGAGAGAAAGAAACAAAAAAAAAGAGAGAGAGAATTAGCCTATTCAGTTTTGGAGGCCCATCAGCAAATTCATCATGCATGTGACGGCCGTGTCGAGTCCTTTGGCAACTCAGAGGAGAAAGGGAATTAAAGGTTTCCGTATAGGCGCGCTATTTCGGGTCATATGACCGGTGTTTTAGCCAGCCCTATTTGTGCAACAATGTCGCATTAACGGCGTCAATTTTGACAGAATCAGCCTCACCAGAAGAATTTTGCCACTTCCTTGCTATCAGCATACCATGTTTATCTGTTTTAATTGCGACAGGACTTCCTAATTTACAAGCCTTTATTTTAACTTTCAAGCGCCACTATCCTACGTTCATCTCGAAGTTCAGAAAGTAGACTGATTCCGTGCAAACCCTGGGTACGCCAATGAAAATGCATCCTGGCGTTTGAAACACATTCGCCTGTTTCGAACACTTACCGTATTTGAACGCCTGGCGAGTCTTGTGTTCAAATGCTTAATGCATAGCGTTCAAATTCCGTACAACAGGTTTAGCTCCTAAAGTATAGTGGCATAACGGGAGGAATAGCCTTACACAAATCATTAGGAATCTTTGTATTGATTAATGTATCATGAATCAAAAAGTACCTATCCTGGGACTTAATTTTTTACCCAGTAATATGCTAAAACAATCAGAGCTTCCGGGGGCTTCGTCCCCTGGGCCCCTACCGGAGCATTGCCCCTGGACCCCACCAGGAGCTCTTAGGCGGGCCCCATGATCCCACCCGCTAAAGCTCGCGCTTCGCACTCGTATTACGCATCACCAGATCAGTCGGCAAATCATGATCTCTACACCCCCTCCCAAAGATAACTCCTTCGGTACGCCCCTGCTTCTACACATAAGCCTGAAATGTACACGAGTATACCGATTTACAAATACAATTTATCTTGGTTGAAAAAAGTTCTTTAATTCATCTTGAAAAGTACGGAAGTGCATATTTGTTAAATTTTCAAATCAAGAACATTATCTAGCAAAACACGTTAATGAACGACGTTCGCAGTGCGTGGTCATTTTAAAAGTTTCAGAACTCTTGATAAACATTTTAAAACTGAATTTGGAACAATTCACTTTAATAAAATGAAAACAGAATTTTGAGAAAGGTTTTGAGAGTTTAAGCGATATTGGCATGGGCGTCACCAAGAGAGGGGGGGTGCGAACGACCCCACTTTGAGCTTTTTTTTTACAGAAACGTTTAAAGGATGTACCAAAAATCGAAAAAGGATTTCTCATTCGATTGCAAGGTATAAATTTCTTTTAATATTTTAAATCTTTAATCTCGCTGCAATTACAGATCGAGTCCCCCAAATTACTATTTCATCCCTTACTTTTTGCACAGTGCTGCCCGCTAGCAAGTTATATTGGCGCTAGTGCTGCTGTTGGTGTGGAACAATAGATGGCGTAGCCATGCAGACTTGAAAATTTGTGGAATCATAGATGTTCTCGAGGGGGGGGGGGTAAGCTAATGTGTTCGGAATAATTCAGTTTTTTTACATATAATGAAAATTGGATTGTTAGCCCTCTCCTTTGGCTGCATCACTGGTGTGACACAAAATGCATGGCATGAACAAAATGTGTCCACAAATGTCACGCGACTTGCACATTATTTAAACATGACGAAATACAAAAGTTGGGTACGTACGCATTACGAGCACGTATAGTGTTTCCACTTTCAAGTAAAGTTTACGACAAACGGGAAATTTGCTAAATTTTAATCGCTTTGGAAAATATTTCGGAAATCTGTAAACTTCGATTCTTTGGAGTAGGGAGCGGGTGAAGGCAATTGTCAACAGAAAATTTCGGGAAATGATTATTGGATTTCGGGAAATTCAGAGAGCGTGTTCGGGAAATGTTTCCCTCGACACGCGTCGAACGTGTGGAAAGTCTGAGCACGTAACTCATATCCAGACCTAATGATGAAGCGTCAGCAAGACATAAGATCTTTCTTTCTTTCCCTCGGGGAAGAGATTTAATCCGTGGTAAATACCAAATATTATCAATAATTTTCAGTTTGATGTTTCAGTTAAAAAAATTTTTCCCCTGACCATCTTGGTTTATATCAATTAATTAACAATCAGACAACTAAAACGTTAGGCCTAAAGACGTACGTTACGTTGAATATAGCCTAAGCCTAGCACGTATAACATGTTAACGTATAGTTCGTTATAAGAACAACGTTGCCAACACGGAAAACAAGGCGCCATATTGATTCACGTTGAAATCTGACCTGCTGATTTTGTCGCAAGGTGTTTAAAACGTGAGTGTCCCACAGGGGAAAAAGACTACACTAAGGACCTGACCTTACTTTGCTATGATAGCCTATGCACAACAAGGAGAAGTGATTTTCCGTTTTAATTGGTTGATAAGAGAAACCTAAGCCTATGTATTCATGATGGCGTGTGTATATGTATCAGTGCGTGTGTATGTGTGTATGTATATCATATGTATGTTTGTGACACTTTGCTCGTTCACACGATATCTCAAGAAGGGAATCTTTGACAGAGCTCAAAGTTGGTACATAGATGCCCCATATAAAGAGGAAGAGCCCTATTGCTTTTGGTGGGGGTCAAAGGTCATCTGGGGGTCACTGGGGTCAAACACTGAAAACCTTGTTAACACGATATCTCGATGTAGAGAGCTTGGATGAATTTCATACTTAGTATGTAGATGTGTTATGATAAGAGAAAGAACTCTGTTGTTTTTGAGGGGTCAAACATCATCTGGGGTCACTGGGGTCAAACACTGAACACCAAGATCTTTATCGGGGTTACCTGAGGTCAAAATTATTTTAGCTGAAAGCCAGATGTATCATCGCAGTGGCGAATTCAGACTTTGCCTGACAAGAGGGGGGTATTGGATTGTCCAGAGCTACTGATGCGGGGAAGTGTCCTGAGGGTGAAGTGTCCTGAGGGTGAAGTTCTTTGTATTACAGAACCGTAATGAAAGTAACAAAAATAACTGACACTATGCTAGACTTAGCACTTTTTTATTTAAAAAAATGCTCGAATTCTTAGACCTTGCTCAGATGTCATGTTGGGTAAAGTGATACCAAACAAAGTGCGATGGCAGAGGGACTAAGATTTGTCGATAAGGAATAGGGTGGGGGTAAACTCTCAGACCAGTTGGCATAAGAATTCAGGCGTGGATCTAGTCGGTTTTGGGCAAAGAGGGACATCTTTGTGAACCCCGTAAGCAATGGAGAACAGTACGTAAGCGGAACTCCACCGGTGGTTGGCGCGAAGCGCTTAAGACAATTTTGAATAGAAATACCTCCTAGATCACCAGAAGAGGCACTTCCCAGGCACTATTTGCCACGACATTACAGGCTTGCATACAGCTGATTTTTTTTTTTTCATTTTTCCCCTCGGTAGGCCAATAAGGGGTTCATGTGTCGCCATGGTTGCGCCCGTAGCACTATTAACCCGTGCAGCTAATTGCAAGAGGAGCGTGCGAAAATTTCCTGTGTTAATTGTTTGTGTATGAAAGAGATTTGCGTTTCGTCGGGGAAGTTTATGCTTATTAGGACTTTTTGGATAATTCATAAGGAATACAAATATTAAACTTTTTCTTCATTATACAAACAATGCCTCTGAAAATGAGACCACGGCATTTTGAATATAGCCAAAAGTTTTTGCCATTTTCAACAATGTCCAGTACCGGCGATTTTTCGCGACCAGTTGAACCTCATGGTTGAAATTGCATGTGTTTTGTGAACACAATGTTCTTTACTCTCAGGCTATTCCGCCAGACCCAGTTCAATCTTTTCGAAGTGGGTGATTTGAAAGGGGACTTGACAACATTTGTGGAGTCATGTGTAAGGATATTTACATTTTACCTAAACGGCATGTCCCGATGATCCTAAAAATATGGTAACCGAGTTTCTGAGCCCCCCCCCCCCTCTCTAGATTTCGACTCTTAGCTCACTGAATGCATGTCATATGCTTGTCTGTGTTTAATATCCACCTTCGACTCGACGGTGGAATATTTCAGTAATAAGTTGTTTTTACTTGATCGGATAGTATTATGAAGAGGTAGTTATCCCACCAAAATCTACCTGGTTGAAAGGCCCTTTAAATTTAGGGAACGATGTTACCGATATTTGAAAAATAACTTCCTTTATCTATGCATACGTATCAAACTGAGCGATGGGTCAATCATTATTCTAAATCTCAACAAACTTCTTCTGGTCTTTCTCCAATTTTTGTTCGGTTTTTTTTAATTTTTACCTTTCTACTCCTTTTTTAATGGAATAAATGACACTATTTTCTAGGTCTTGAAGGAGAGAGGTTGAAAGTAAAAAAACAAAGTACATTGGTAAGATCACATCGTGCACATATTACTGTTCTGTTCTATAGAGCCTGATAACTTAAGTAGTTAACAGGGACGCTATTCATTGCAGATCTGAATAATTTTCTTAAATTTCTTTGCATTGCAGAGTTTAATTTGCTTAAATTTTTTCTATGATTTGTTATTTGAGGTCAGCTATTTTACCTACTTAATCTTGAATACGTCATTATATTCCACGAGCTTCAGAGAGTTTTTGTCCTGGGAATCCTTTGCCTCTGGATTCTACCATCCCAGTTGGTTCCCTATACCGAGCCCATGGATCCCACGATAGGCCCCCAACTTCTGGCGTTCTGGTGCCATTGTCATTTTAAGATTTAAAGCTTTCTCTTTGATCCTACATGGCCAAAATGACATATAGAGTCCCAGATACCTCCATTTATATTTAGCCCAATTTTAATGCTATTTTGTAAGTTTTCATATAAAAACTATTATTTTCATTATTTCAATTGAAAATAAATTCACGAACGTGATTGTTGAAGTCTCATTTGGATAATACCCTTGGCTACAAAAACTCATTATCATGGTCTAGAATTTATCATCACATTACCACAGAGATATACTAGCTTATGCTGATATAAGAAAAAGATCATATGTCCTAACCCGTATTCCCCTTATGGTTGAATAGCGATAGCTAATTATTGTCCCTCAACTTTCGACGTACAGTAATAAAATTCTTTCCAATATTAAAATTGAAAACAATGAATCACAAAACAAAAATCAACCTAAAATTCTTTACCAAGTCACTTAAACAAAACTATATATATATATATATATATATATATATATATACATATATTGAATCAGTAATTCGTATGTTAGATACGTACCAAAGATAACGTAATGAAGAACACATTAAGGAAAATTCTAAAATTTTATAGTATTCATCTATAGTCGTCTTTCTGTTGTAGTGACATACAACTAGCTTCTTGACCGGAATCTTTGATGTAAGGAGAAGACCCGAGGTGGTTCTCATAACTGCTTTAGAGAGATCTACTAACTGAAGACAGTTGTACAGGCACACACAGGCAATGGGAATCTACAACGGAAATTAAAAGTCCATTTTAACTAAACCTGAAAAGCACAAAGCACAAAATTGTTTATTAAATCCTTGTACTTATTATCTAAGAAAACAAAATATAGTCATATAAAACAAAAACACTGACTAAATAAGTCCAAAAGAAAAAAAAAAATACTGATACATAATGCTCTGATACAAAAAAAAAATACCATAAATTTTCCTGACAAATTTATCGCCCATCGCTAAATTAAAGCTAATTTTACGCAAAAACATATAAAGGCAAGCCAGAAATTAAGTCAGTTTCTATTATTACTTTACGAATGATAATGACTTGTGAAAGTCGGGGTATCAAAAACAAATATTTTTGCTCTTTCCGTGTGTCCCTAAGTTACTCAACATAATGAAGAGCGATTCAGCAATATAAAACACAGCCCTGTAAAATATGTACCGATGGTAGTGTCAGCTCTGTTTGAATTGTTGCCATATATCTGATGTACTTGCTATTGTTTGCGGGTAAATCCTTATATCAGAGTTGTTCACTAATATTTTCCTTCATACATTCTTGCTTGACTGAACAGATTGTGTTATTTGGACAGACCTAACAACAACAAGAATGTCATTTCTACCTACTTTTGTAATAAGATGAAAACGATAGACATAATTAAATTCTGCAACAAAACCTTTTAGTGTAATTTCCTGTAAATGAACCCTTCTGGAAAGTTGAAGTAACTGATTACCATTCATTTATACTTAAATATCGTTTGCAATCAGTCTAAAACGCCAGTGGTCTTTTCCTCCTACATAAACAATATTGAAGATATTTTTTTTTCGATTGAAAACCTCCCCCTTTATATTGGCGAGACGAAAGCATTGTAGATATTGACGAATATCACGGGACTGCGGTGAAAGAAAACCCTTAACCGGTTTTGGTGTACTTTGTTGAGAATACTTCCCTTTTTATCCTCCTTTCTAAAAGTTCTAAAAAGCAAAAAGTTACAAAAGATCTTATCAAGTATGCCAAGAAAGGATGCACTTCCCAGAAAACTTCCCGAGCAAATAAGGGACTAAAGAAGCCCACACAACAAACCATCACTAAAACAAAACGCTTTTTTTTTTTTGGTTTAACAGTTTCATTTCTAGGAAGAAAAATCATCTAGTTGCCCGCTAAGATGTAAAATTGTGTGTATACATTAGACTTACAGTATATTCATATGGTCTCCTAAGAGTACGACGGTCTGTAAATTCGATTTATATATCAGAATTTAGATATATACGTGTTTCAAGCAATATGACAGTGCCTATGATAAAGTAAGTTGATCAATTCTAAAAGTTGTTCGAAATTTTCAAAACAAACATAGTAAAATTACATCCAGTTTAAAAAAAACCAGAGTGAAAAAAATGTTTTTGGTTAATTTTGACGATTTGATATCACTGCTTGCAACTAAATTGTTTTCAACTCTTGTTGTATTTGCTGATTTGAGGTTTTTACAACGGTTACCATGGGCATTATTAAATACTTACTAGTTTAAAATAGAATGCATAGCTAAAATATATTGAAACATCTAGATCTACTACATGAAATACCGTAATGAGAAAATAAACTTAAAAACCACATAGTTACTTACTGTATGTACTAACCACCAAAGTTGTTGGTTATTTCATCTTGAAATGTAGAAGTAAAACCCTTTCAAAAAGTTGTAAATTTCACCGACATATTTGTGAGGATAGAAAAATTAAGGAATGTTCGCCAGGTAAAACTCATTTCTTACTGAAAATGCCTGTTAATAACAAGAACTCACGTGATTTTTGGCGGCCATGTCCAACAGTAGGATGGAAGAACGTTGAAACAAAAGGCTGTCGTGACCACTGATTATAACAGCCTCAGAGCACACCTGCCGTATAATGTCTTTAATTCGTTCAGTCTGACCAGTTTGTTCGAGGATGCAGAGGATAGCAAATTTATCTCCTCCTTCGATGCTACGAAAATATCGAATTACTCTGTCAGCTGTGGCGGGATTCAATCCACATACAAATCTCAACATGTACTGAAGATGCAATGGATCCATGTCTTCGAGCAGTTTATGTAAAACACTGTCTCTCCAACCCAATAAGCTTTCTGTACGATATGTTAACTTTTGCCGTGTATTCTTCTCAGCAAGGCTGATATAGTTTGTTACAAAATGAGCTGCGTACCATTCACAAAAAAGTTTGTGAAAGAAACGAACATTCGTTCTTCGTTGTACGTGGTCAGCAGCAGAAATACCCGGGGCATCAGCAATTGTTAGGACGTTCTCCTCAACGAAGATACCAATTTTAACGAGTTCATTATAAAGGTTTTCACCAATTCGATCAGTAAGTTTTTCTTTTCTCCAAACTAACGTTTGGTTTTTCCGTTTAAGACTTTCAAAAGCAATTCGATAAAGTTCGTTTTGATCTTCTTGGATAACACGCTCAGCACCTGTTTTGATTTTTGTGTGTTCGTAAAAGCTAGACACAATGTAGCAAAAGAATCTCGTGACGGAATTAAAAACTCGTGACATTTCCTTCCTGTGTGTCATATGGGCAAACATTACAAAAAATAAAGGAACCTGGCAGATATCAGACAGAACAGGGTTCTCATCAAGTAAATGTAAAATTTTGTCTGCCGACGTTGCGCTTTGATTTACCACAGCTTTAAGAAGGTAGTCTTTTCTTGCTTTGTCGTCAAATCCTATTAGTCGGAACGTCTTTGTGTCGTGAGAGAGATTTGGAGGTGTAAATGGAGGCCTCGTAGTTACAAACACTTTTTTGCTTCGGAACATTTTTCTTGTCAATATTGCTGTTACGTCGTCCTTGCTTTTATCGTCAGGATAAGAGTATTCGTCAAACCCGTCGAAAACAAATAGTACGGACTCGCAGCTACGGATTATATCTAATATATCTTCTTCAGTCAAAGAAAAATCCTTGGGCAGAAGAATTTGCTTAATAGCCATGCAAATGGAAGAGAAGCCCCTTAAAAGTCTCAGTGGAAGGTAAATTAACATAATGATGTCCTTTAGTGGTGACTCGGGAGTAATATTACACCAGTCGTAAACACACTGGAGGGCTAGAGTAGATTTCCCGTATCCGGGCTCACCGTATACAAGAAACATCTTTGTATGTTGAAGACGGGGATCCTTAAAGACAGACTGATAACATTCCAACTTTTCCCAAAGGCCGTCACTGTTGACTTCGTTTTCATTATGTAAGTACTCGATGCCACTGTCAGTAAACACGTCATTCACGCACTGCAGTCGCTCTCTAAAGTACGGATTAGGCTGGATTCTGTTGTACATGTATTCGTAAGTTAATTTGAGCTCTTTAATAAAATTCTTGCTTTTTTCTGCAATGAAAATCAAATGTCGTAAGTGGACGCATGTTTCTACATGAAATATATGCTATGAAAAATATAGAATTCAGATTAGACTGAAACCCATGTTTTAAATTCAACAATTTCATGGAATTAGTGAAATAAACCCAATTTAAAGGTGAGATTCTCACACTAGGATTATTTAAGAGTTCTTACCAATTTCTGCAATTTTGGTAATATTTAACCCAAAAAGGAGTAACAAGCTTCAAAAATGACTTTGAACTTAAAAATGGAAGAGAGAAAATCTGTTAAATGGCACTACTTTTGAAGTGGCTGTTATATGGCTCGGTTCTCCTGAAATAAGTCACAAAAGTTGTTTACATTCAATATGTGGGGAGATTATTTAAAGATATGCTATAGGAACGTCCCTTACTACTCAGCTCAGAAAAAATGTTGATATATCCACATAGTTATTTTTACGTGTTGAGAAGGATAAGTCTACAGCTGGTTCAATGTTCATAGAATTGCACCAGGTTTTCTCAAAAATTAGCAAAATTGCCCAAAAAAGGAGCGGGTGTCAGAAAAAAGCAGACACTACGTGTCAACTTCATGAGGGAGGTCTTTATTTTTTGCTGTGGTCGTTTGAGCATGCTGCCATCGTTTACATGGAACTGCATGACAAACTCACATTTTTACAGCACATTTGTTGTACCTGTATATGGCGTACTGCATGTGCGCACAGACTTGAAATGGTGATCTCTCTAGTTCATCCGAGTCCGCGGCGGGTGGTGTTATTGGGAACGTGCGAGCTGTGGTCAATCCTTTGCGGGGTGGGGGTCTAGAGTAGGCCGTGTGGTAAGCTGTTTTACTTTTCATTCTTTATTTCAAATATATCAGTAAATAATTGCAGATAACATTGAATATTTCATTGATATCAGAAACGGAATTTAAGATATCTTTAAATCATCTAACTATAGCAACAAATGGCACGAATTTGTGTTATCAAACTTGAGATCTTGATATCAATAGATCATTTTATGATGTCAGTAAACTACTTGCAAATATCTCTAAATGAATTTAATATATATGTAAATATGACGAACATATCATTTATTCAAAGGCATTAAACGATGCCGAGAATTCAAATTTGTGATATGTATATATCAGTGATTCGAATTCGTTATATCGGTGTATCGGAATCACTAATATGTACATATCGTTAATTCAAATTCGTGAAATCATTTAAGACGCCGAATTCGTATATGTGTGCACCGTATTTCATGATATCGAGCATTCGAATTCGAATTGGCATGTACATATCGTTAATTCGAATTCGTAATATCAATAATAGAAATTAGTGATACGTAAATATTACTTGTACAAATTATTGATATTATGGAATCCTTTATATGCGGGTTAGCTTTCCGATATCTGTAATCAATTAACTGATATCTGTGAACGAATTTTGATATCATAAGTATAATTTATGATATGTGAAAGACTGTCCCCTTTTTTAAGATATAGGTAATTATTTTTGTGATATCAGAAATTAGATTTCGAGATATCGTTAAAAGATTTCATGATATAAGCAATTGCACACCATCATTTATAGATATCTTTAAATAATTTCAGATGTCATAAAAGAATTAAAAATATCAGTAAATGGTTTAATGATATCTGCATTCATTTAAGATATCATTAAATCAAGATTAAAAAGCAGAACGGCTTGCTATACGGTCGCTTGCAGTGAAAGAACGTCAGTAGGACACTCAGGTAAAAACTGAGTAGTTTGGAAAGCCAGGTGGGCTGAACAGTCTATGCACAGACTAGCTAAAATTCTGGATGTGCAAAATCCCTAGCAAAATTCATGCAATATGATTGTTTAGAATTGATGAAGCTTAAAATGGCCATTGTCGAACCACTCTTTTCTATCATCTGAGTGTCAAATAGTTTTAATTTCCCAAACTGATTTCCTATTCTAAATAGATGATCGTTCTGTTCATAGAGCGTAAGAAACAACCAGCACAAGCTCGACTAAGGGCTCTGTTCTTCCTTTTTGGTGCTCAGCATAAGCAATGGAGTAGGGAAAACAAACCATTGAATCACAACTGGAAAAAAGGCCGTGGCCGGCCCTACTTAAACCAATTGGTTAGAAACTGGGCCGTAAAACTTCATGTAACTAACAAATCTCCCTTTTTCGAAGTTGTTGTTACAGTTCTTCGGTTACACTCCATTGTCAAAGTTATCTGTATCAGATGTAAAGGTTGTACCCTGTTGGTGGTAACAGACACAAGTGTAACTGATCAACGTGGTTTTACTAGAAACGTTTTAAATCGTGATCAAATTTTGTGTTTTTAGAGAGGAAGTAGTGTGGTTAATACGATATCAAAATGAAATACCAGTTATTTCCTCCCAAACTCTCCGAAAATAAAGATATAAAGAAAAAATGATGAACACATTTACATTACATTAAAAATGACGTCATTTGTTTGCAAATGCCTATTAAAGAATCATGATGACGTCATACCAAATCTACGTTTGTTACCTTTCTATAGGTAATAAGGTATAAATTGAAAATGTTCTTCAATGTAGACTTAAAATATGGCCCAACTACTACAAATATATATGTATATATATATATATGGGCTGAGGTGAGAAAATTTTGCTTTCCAGGAGCCCTAGACTGCTGGATTGCAGAAAATTGCACTCTTTATTTTAATTTGCCTCTTCAGTCATGGGTGGCGCCAGGTAGGGGCCAAGTTTCCCCAATGGAGCCTCCGAGTTACAAAATACTGGAAAACGCAACATTTTGACGTGCAAGGCGCGCCGGCAATTTTGCGGTAACTTTTTGAGAAAATATGAAAAAGAAATGGTTCTTGTTAACGACATAATAATGGGCAATATCAAGCAATTTGATACTGTGGCTGGTCGTCTTAGGGGGATTACATTCTTTATCGTACCTATCAAGGCCCCCTGACAAAATAGTTTTTTTCCGATGTTAGGGGTCTTTCCCCTGCACCTCTTCCATCTGGCACCAGCGGTCCACAATTCTGCGTCTAGCATGCGTGGGTCAGCAGTACGGTAACTTTGATGTTTATAATCATGCGACTATTTTCAGTATAAAAGATATTATCTGGCATTCTAAATTGAGCAGGTTGCCGACAAAATCTGGACTCTGAAACGGAAGAACTCTGACCGGCTCTTCACTTATCCTCGTTAGTGACGAAGTTCTAGATCAGTTATGCTAAACCTCTTTCAGATAGAGAAGTGAATCCCTTGAGTTCAAGGGCCGCAGGTTCCCAAAAGTCAAAAAAAAAAAAAAAAAAAAATTGAATGATCGTATTCCATCTTACAAAAGTGCGAGATTATGTGTTATAAAATGCTGCAGACACAGTTAGTACCAAAGTTTAAATTGCCGAATATTTAATTTCAGTAACCAATGAACAAACATTCAACACGATACGTTTTTCAAACAGTCACCTCACATTGAATTTTTCCTGGATATACCTTTGCTTCAAGTTTTGTTACTACAAACAGGCCTAAACAACCACCCCACAATACACCACAATATATAAAAATGACACCATGGACGTAAAATATGGTTGTCAAGAACAAAGGGACACGAAATTATTCTTAGCTAGTTATTGTTACGGTTCGATGTGGCGTTCAAAACAATAACAGCGAAAGATTCAAAGATTACAGAAGGATGAGAATAAAATTCAACAACTTGATTATTATTTACTATTAAAACCCTCTTTCCTTAATTCGTACAAATATTAAATCCTAGCTTAGGCCTGTTTACAATGATTTACCTAATATAAAGTATCGCTAGTATTGGCCGGCGATATAACGTCTATTATGCTACGCTGCTGTAGTAAGCTTGGTTTCTGCAATATCCTACGCGGATAGGGCGAAGTCGAAGTGCTTCCGCTGGCGAATATAGTTGCTCTTCAATCGGCAACTCTCATGGTGTGGCGAAATGGCGTACAGAACATGGCTGGCTTCTGTGTGCTCTGATGATATAATGACTAGAAGTAGCACGCGTCTAGTTGAACTTGAATATTAACAGTGGAATAATGCATACACAGCATACGGTTCAATCTCGTTCAATCAGCAATGATAACGATAACGTCTGGTTCTACAGGTGCAATGTGTCTGGTCAGCGGGTACTAAGATTATTATGTCTCTCTAAATAATTGTGGTGAGACTTCCTTTTTATGAGACTTTCTTTTTATATTAACCAGCCGTTATCCGAGAAACCTCTCGAATTAATGAATTCTAGAATATTCCCTTGCACAATACATGTATTTGTAGGAAGTGAAGTTTACAGACACGATTACTGCCAAATTTACGGTCTTGAGTCGGACAGTTCTTTCCAGAAAGAAGTCGAATTTTCTCGAAGTGGAAGTATGTAGTAAGTTCTAGAAAGGACTCGAAGAAATCGTAGCTAGAATTCTTGAGCTATCTTTCGCCCAAGGATTCAAGCTGGTACTTTTGGCAAGCCGGTCGTGCCTCAACAATATGGCTGAACAAGCAATACACCTCACAGTCTGTTACGTGAACCCTAGTACCCCTTCAGAAGAGCAAACTTGGAAAGAGTCAAGAAGTGACCTTGTATTACATAATTTCTTGGCTACGTTTTGTTCATGCCGAATATGATTTTTTTCTTAAGAATTAAAATCAATTCAGGGGTCGCACCGACAGGGCCTGGAGCCGCGCCTATATCAGAATCACTGATATAGACTATGATACCGAGCACTTCAAAACTGTAGTATTTTTACTAATTTTGAACAATAAATCCAGACAAATAGCTTACAGCAATGGGGAATGTGTTGGGAGAGAGGTGCAAGAAGGCGATATTAGATCTCCCTGATAGGTATAGCAAAAGGGGTGAAGGACTAACAAGCGCAATTCAGAATGCTTTTTCGTCGTAAGTGTGTTATCACCATCTTTAAAGGCTGCGCCCAGGGACGTAGCAAAGGTGTAATCTTTGGGGGTGATCCGGTGATGTGTTAAATGAGCGCGAAGAGCGAGCATTGATGGGTGGCGTCCAGGGGCCCGCCTTAGGGCCCCTTGTTGGGTTCAGGGACAAAGTCCCGGTGGTGGCTCAGGCGGCAAATCCCCGGAAGCTCTGAGGTTTTAGCATATTCCTGGCAAAAAAATTAAGGACACGTATATTTTGGTTCTTAATACTTTATCTAATGCAAAGATCCCTAATGATTTTAATGTGTTAGGCTATTCTTCCTGTCATGCCACTATACTTCAGGAGCTGAATTCGACGTTCAGAATATGAACACTATACTTGTCAGGCGTTTCAATTATGGTAAGTGTTCAAATAGGTGTCCGGCGTTCAAAAATGGAGAAAAGTGTTCAGAATCTTAACAGTAGAGTTGAAAATATGCTTCGAATGCCAGGACGCATTGCAGTGGCGTACCCAGGATTTCTTTCAAGGGGGCCATGCAGGATGTCGTGTGATCGTCGGCCTGGGGAGGGGTCTAAGGGGAGGGGTGTCCCCCTGTCCTTTGGAATTTTTTTGGAATTTGAAAGGTGCCTGAATCGCAAATGGTGCAACATTTGAGTGTATTTCTGCCCTTATGAGGAACCAAAAAACCTTGGTGACAAACATTTTACTACATAAAAATATTGCGCCAAGGACGCTATGCACGGAATCAGTCCTCTTTATGAACTTATGAAAGTAGGGTAGTGGGGCTCAGAGGTTAAAATAGGAGCTGGTGAATTATGAAGTCCTGTCGCATTTCAAGCAGACAAATATGTTATGCTGGCAGCAAGGAACTGGCAAATTTATTCTGGTGAGGCTGATTCTCTAAAATTTTACACCCGCGCTGAATTTGCTTGTCAGATTTTTTGTGCGACATTTGTCGCCGTTAATGCGACATTGTCGCGCTAATAGGGCTGGCTAAACACTGGTCATATGACCCGAAATGGCGCGCCTATGCGGAAGCCTTAAATTCCCTTTCTTTCCCCGAGTTGCCGACGGACTAGGTAACTCGTCCAATTACACCGATGGCCTTTGATACGGCCGTTACATACATGATGAATTTGCCGACGAGCCTTCAACCAAGGTCAATTAGATAAAGAGCCGAAAATCGAAATTGCCGATAACAGACTGGCCGCGCGTTCCCGTTCACTCTTTCTCTTTCTCTTTTTTTTTTCTCTTTCCATCCTTCGTCTTCCCTTTCACTCCCTTTCTTCCCCCTTTCTTTTCCCTTCTCCTCTCTTCTTTTCCTCCTGTCTTGTTTCTTGCCCCTCTCCCCTTACTGCCCGCAAACGGAAAATTTGCCGACGGCGACCAAATATTGGGGGATGTGACACACCCATACCCCCGCTTGCTACGGCCCTGGCTGCGCGCGAAGCGCTCTGTACATTTTTTTAAGTTTATGACAGTGAGTGTATCTTTAGTCGGTCGGTACCTTGAGTCGGTCACTAAAAATAAAATGTGAGACAAGCGCGCTTTGGCCTTCAAATAAACATGTAAAAGTAAGGAACCTCTAGCCCGAGATCACATTAGCTGAAAATCAGTCAGAAATAAGCATGTACTCCCATTTTAGATGAAATTTGACCAGTCTGACCTATACATCCAGTGTTTCCTTAGGGTGGCTTGAGACGTTCTTTTAAATGGTCTAATAATTATTTTAAACATTTTCTCCAAATCACTATGAATGGTCTCCTCCCATTATCTTATGATTTGTTTTAATACTGGCGATACCGCTCATGGAATATATTTTGACGTCACTCTTGAGGGCTTTCATAATGTTTGGGTGACCGACTCAGGGTGCATTCTTGAACCTAAGACATCTGAAACTTGTGGTGAAAATTTCTCTGTTTCTTGAAAGGTTGCCCATATAATTGAATTTACTCTTACTTTCAGACTAAAGAGCAAAAATGTTCATGAGAATAATTGATAAGTCTAAAATACATATTATTTCCTTTCCTCGTATGCTTCTAAGTGAAAATGTTCTTAATTGACCGACGCATGGTACCACCAAACGGCAAATACGTACTTTAAGTTCCAAATTTCCACATCATGCTACAAATTAGATTTAAAGATTACATATTGATGCAAGGCCCCAACAGATGTTTGGAGATGAATTTCTGTATTGGAAATTGTTGTGATCAATATAGTACCGGTACCATGTATTATTACCTTCATAATGGTCATGAGATGGAGTTCTGACCGCGACCTTTGTGTGCAAAATTTTCATTTAATGGGATTTCCATGACAAAACCTGCATCCAGTATTTGAATCAAGATGCTTTCAATTGCCGACGAAATGTGCATGCCACTCAAAAAGTCAGTCTTTTACCTAGTAATTCTAAAACAGATTTCCACTTTTGCTACTAATTCTCTGTTGGAAGATACTGATAATAACAACGCCATTATGGAAAGGTTTGGAGGACGCGGAGTACGCGAAAATTTCGATAGTTTGCAAAGGATTTGGGAAAATTCTGATTGTTTGAGAAACATTTGTCATAGAAAACAATAGATCCATCACTTGGTTACAAACATACCTCCCCCTACCCCTTAAGATAATAGCTTAAACGCCTTTTGGGACAATTTGGAAATTTTCAGAATTTTTCGATGAGGAGGTTGCACGCGCCCCTCATTCCCCACGTGCCCGCCCAAGTGTTAAATTGAAAAAAAAAAAAAAAAAAAAAAAAAACACAAGCTCATTTGAGTGTACATAGACTAGGCTGGATTAACCGATTACGTACTCCATTCCAGCCCACGGGTCTCAATGTGCAAAAGTTTGTGAAGTAAAACTAAATTTTTAGCTTTTCTTGGTAATCGATTTTCTCAACAATCTTTTGGTACAGTCAATGTAAAAAACGTAGTCTTTCTGTGCATTTTCGTTCCATATTTACATCTGTAAGATAGGCATTCTGTAGAAGCCCTTGAAAAAGGAAGGTACACTATATAT
>WURT03000003.1:418459-431778 GCA_009936505.3 Holothuria glaberrima | reverse complement strand
TGTTTGGGGTCTGGATTACAGGGCATCTCATGGGGCTTTTGCTCTCCTTTGCCCTTAAACTTGTTATGTTATGTTAAGTCCATGGGCGTTAAGAAACAGAGTTGACATACGTCAAACATATGCGTCAAATTTGATTTCTTTCATGCTTTCCTTTCATGAAATGTTATTCTGAGAATAAATGCGACACATAAAAAAGAAAAAAAACTAGCTATAGTGTTGAGGAATCCTGTCCAGGTTCCACCCGAACACTGTCACCATATTACAAGGACGTAGGACTACTTACATGGACTAATT
The DNA here is from genome assembly GCA_009936505.3 of Holothuria glaberrima. Lineage (NCBI taxonomy): Eukaryota > Metazoa > Echinodermata > Holothuroidea > Aspidochirotida > Holothuriidae > Holothuria > Holothuria glaberrima. The sequence goes on along the minus strand of WURT03000003.1, from coordinate 431,484 downwards.
CGAATGAAATTGCAGCTAAATACGTAGCCAGATATTTACCGCGAGGGGTCTGTGGGGAGGGGTATCCCCTTGGACAAAAATGCAATTTAAAGGAATCTGGATGCAAAATAGTGCAATGTTTGAGCTTAAAGAATTTTCGTTCGGGGGCAAAATCAAGTCCATATGCAGTGACGTCCGGACGACTCCCCACTCCCCCCAGACCCGACAATATCAATGATCGGCTCCGGTTAGTACAGCAGGAGTATGGTTATTATTATTCACTGGCATAGCCAGGATCATTTTTGTTTAAAGGGGGCAAACTGCCAGGCCTTTATAGAGATATTCCAGCGACACAGGTGCGATATTCACAGACTCACAACTGAAATGGCAATGATAGTGTAATTAACAATTAAAATTATTTAGAACAAATTCGTGACCACACACTTTTTACCATTAAGTAGTAACCATATGCATCCTCTGTCCACAAACACTGCTATTTCTCACATTTTCTGTTATCATCAAAAGTGATACATGAGTAATGAGGCTAATTACCATAACTGTAATGATTTTCTTCAAACTCGTCACAAAAGTAATCAATATGAACTCAATGAGCCCCTTTAATGCCGGTTTATGTTTTATTGTATTCTTGTGTTTAATGTACTTTTGTTGTGTTGTATTACTCAGACTTTAACTAAAGGCTCAGCTCATTTATTGCATTTTGTTATATAGTTTATAATACAACGCTTCTTTCGTTACTCTATTTGATTTCTGTTTTGTAAATGAAGAATGCTGGGACTTCATGTAGAAAACCAATGGACATTCATATCAGACATTTAACACTCAGCACAAGTTTCAAAAGTTTGCTTATTTATTAAAATACTGAGAGGTAGTTAACATTCGAATACAAAAGTTGACACAAACTGACATAAATTACTATGCTACAGGAAAAGTCTTAATAAAGATTAAAACATTTCAACACAATTTATAACAAATGGCTCAACTTGAAAAATCATGTAAGTGCTTTGAATCATTTAATCTCTGGAATCAGATGTCAAATTCTTTGGGTGAAATGAAACTGCAATGGAAAGACTGTTAAATTGTGTGAACAAGGAAACAACCCTAAATTATAATATAGTTTTGTACATCTCGAATATGTTGAGAAAACAGGGAATATAGAGCATCTTAAGTTGTACATTTTCTAATCCAGGTAACATTACCAGAGACAATATAGCATAGGTAGCAAAGCTTAGATGATCTCGTTACGCTGTACATACTGTAGTGCACAGGGGGTCAGGGAAAAAGGATGGTAGGGGACAGAAGAGTGTTCACAGCTCACAGAATGAATTAAGCATACATAGGGCAAAATGGATCAGGGAAGGGAAGATGGGAGGGGATGGAAAAGTGTCCACAGCTTCCAGTATTAACCATTCATAGGGCACAATGGATCAGGTAAGAGAGGATGGGAAAGTGTCCACAGCTTCCAGTATTAACCATTCATAGGGCACAATGGATCAGGGAAGGGAAGATGGGAGGGGATGGGAGACTCCAAGCGCCCAACAGCTGCACAAAATGTCGATACTCTATCTCTTATGATAGCTTCCATTAGAATCCTCTGCAGCTCTGCCTAAAGCCGTCATTTAGTGCAAATGCCTCAGTGCCACTAGGTCAAAAATTGCATTGAAATTCCAACTAAATTTATGATATAAGATACTTTTTTTCCAAAAGTTTGCTTTCTTCACCTACTATAAGAGGGGGATTTCATGTCTCTTCTCACAGCAGAAAATTAAATTGAACAAAACAAAAACAATAAAATGGGTTCATGTTCTATAAATAGTCTATCCACTACAGCAAAATTTACATTCCATACCAGTGTTTACAATGTCAGAAGTATTATCATAAAACAGGCAGTTCTAAATATATTGCCAAGTCAATTCCAGTTCACCTTTGAACTTATCTCCTTCAGGTGAAAACACATATTTGCATCCATTTATTTAAATTATAGTGGATCGAAAAAAGGAAGTAAAGTCAGTGAGTTCAAATACTGTACATCCTTTGTCATATCAAAGCAGCTAAAGAAGTGACCTTCACTCCTGTCTGACGCCATCACTAGTTGTTAAGTAAAGCTATAATAAGATGAAGATATATCATTTAGGGGATATCGCCCTTACTCAAATCGCCTGCCCCTGATCTATAGGTCTATAGGTGCGAACATCAAGTAAAATCCTGACTTTTCAACCAGAGGTAGGGTTTTGCACTGTACGTGGTAGGCGATTTGAGTGAAGGCAATTTCACATGTTGAAACCCAATTTGTTTTTTAAGTATGAACAGGCAGTGGAAGTCCTCTTGTCATGGCACAAAGGCAACAGATTTGAAGAATAACCTCTATTTGTAAATCTTTCAGTCCAAAGTTGATATTAATTATAATATCTGTTCTCATTTTTGTGATCTCAAAAGGAAGTGGTACAGTTATACAATTTTTTTAATAAACAAAATATATACTACTTTCCAACGTATAGCATGGCAAATTAGGTAAAACCACTGTGTTTGAACTTCCCTATCTTCCACCCAAGCTTATACCAGACCCATATGCTAACATTCTGGTAGTCATGCAGACTTGTCGGAATGTAGACATCAGAACAAAGAGGTATCCAAACATAGAGTGGTCATCATTAACACCATGATACCAACTCTGAGACATTTAAATATGAACAATCTTTACATGTGAACAACCTTTATATTTCTAACTAAAAAGTTCAAATGTACACACTTTTGAACGAAAACAACCCAAGCAAAAGCTTATCTTTAAAGAGATTCTTTGTTCCTCATGTGAAACATTTTAACTGATCTTACTACTAAGTATATTGTGAGAGAATGCTTCCTTTTAGTGTTGAAAAATGTACAATGAAAGTAGTACCTGTTTTAGGACGTCCAGTCCTTGAGCAAAGAACAGTACTGAAATTGAAACAAGGTGAAAAAAGAAATGTAGATACCTGAAGTGCCTTTGACTTGTACGAGTCATTTTACATCTTGCACAGACCCTTTTAAAAGTTAGGAGTGACTTAGTGAAGGGCTGACACTTGCAAGGCCTTTCATCTGTGCATACCATTTCATGAGACCCCTTTATAGAGATATCCCAATGACACAGGTGCAATATTCACAAAATTGGGAGAATTTTCCTCACCTTATTGGTGTGAATCCCATCTCAACAGCATGTTCATTTCAAAGTTATGAAGTTTTAAACAAGACATTCATAAAACGAAATATTCTTTTTACAGCATTCTAGTATGGGGAATTTGAATGAAATATAGGCAGAAAAATGTCATTTTTATCTTTCTGTAACATCTACAAATGAAATATGCAAACACTTTTTAGGGTTCATTCTCATAAAATTATAACCTCAATCTATAATGAATGCCACTTCTTATTTAACTGGTGTCTAGTTTCAAAGACAAAGTTAATAAAAAATCAATTAACAAAAAAAATTGGACGAAATCTACTGGCGTAACATAACATTTTGTAACCTTGAAGCTGTTGGATGTTTGATCTTGACAAGAATAATTAAACTCAAGAATATCTTGTAATGAACATGCTACAGGTTGGAGGCCTTGAGGGCATTTCAGGAAAATTATTACCCTTTTATTTATGATCCTCTCAAATTGTCACTGAAATATTTGATGGAATGACTTATAACAAAACTGAATTTTGAAGGTTCCCCCAACTATCTAGCTTCTATCTTCACAGTCCTTCAACCTGAAAAGGACTTTACACAGTTATAATACTCCCAAAACCTTTCCACCATGAGAGTTCTTTTGTGCATGCGATAGTCAAATTTCTTGTCATAATTGACTGTTCAGAAAACTGACACTTCCCAGGTAACATTCCAACATGGGCCCCTTTTGTGGGCAACTGCTCCATATGGGCACCAGAACTACCTCATATGGGCATATGGGCTGGCCCATATGGGCCCCTTATGAATCTTGGGTGCAAAATCACATGGGCCTCATATGGTTTCACCTACCTGGGGACCATGTAGGTTTGCTACCTGGGTTGAGGGATCTGTCATGCGTTTGAGTCATTTCACATCTTATACCTTCCATTGACCTGTCATGGAAGTAACGCTTGAAAAGTTTCCTATGTGCCATTTCAAGTGTTTTACAGTTACTTTCCCTACAAATGTTATCTAACCTAATTGTTTTTTTCCATACCTTTTAAACTTCCATTTCTGTCTAAATGCCTCCTCACAAGACTGACACTTGAAGTGTCTCTAAACTACTGTAAATGTGTCACTTTCAGACTTTTACAGTCACCTTGTAGCTGTTATTTATGACTTCTCACAAAATCGCACTTGAAGAGTTTCTCTCATGCATGTATCATTTCATGTCTTTTACAGTTCCTCCTAACTAAAAATGACTTCTCACAAAACTGACACTTGAAAAGTTTTTTACCAGTGTGTATCATTTCATGTCTTGCACACTTTTCTTTAGTTAGGAATGACTCTTCACAAAACTGACACTTGAAGGGTCCACCTGTATGTCTCTCTTTATGTTTTGCACAGCTACGTTTACTTTTAAATGACCTGTCACAAACATTGCACTTGAAGGGTTTTTCTCCTGTATGTACCCTTTGATGTGTTTCACAAGTACTTTTTGTCGTAAATGACTTACCACAAAGCTGACAGTGAAAGGGCCTCTTACCTAGATGTATATTTTCATGTCTTTTACAGTTCCCTTTAGTTTTAAAAGACTTGTTGCAATACTGGCAATAGAAGAGTCTGTCACCTACATGCATCATTTGATGTCTTGCACAGATACATTTAGTTTGAAATGACTTGTCACAAAACTGACATTTATAAGGTGCATCTGCTGAATTCCTCACTTCATGACTTTTCCACTTCTGTCTTTGTCTAAATGGCATCTTACAATACTGACATTTAAAGGGTCTCTCATCTGTATGTGTCAGCATATGTATTTTACATCTGTGTGTAGTAGTAAATGTTTTGTCACAAAATCCACATTTGAAGGGTTTCTTTCCTGTATGTGTCATTTCATGGATTTTACATTCCCACTTCAATACAAATGATTTGTCACAATACTGACACTTGAAAGGTCTCACAATTGTGTGTCTTTGTTTATGTCTTTTAAAGTCACTTTCAGTTATAAATGACTTCTCACAATCCTGACACTTGTAGGGTCTTTTATTTTTATGCATCATTTTATGTCTTTTGCATTCAAATTTAGTCATAAATGACTTGTCACACACATCACACTTGAAGGGTTTTTCTCCTGTATGTATCATTTCATGTGATTTACAAATACTTTTTGTTGTAAATGACTTCTCACAAAACTGACAGTGAAAGGGTCTCTTACCTAGATGTGTATTTTCATGTTTTTTACAAACTCCTTTAGTTATGAAAGACTTATTACAAAACTGACACTGAAAGGGCCTCTTACCTAGATGTATCATTTCATGTGTTTTACAAGTACTTTTTGTTGTAAATGACTTCTCACAAAACTGACACTGAAAGGGCCTCTTCCCTAGATGCATGTTTTCATGATTTTTACAGTCTCCTTTCCTGTTAAAAGACTTGTTGCAAAACTGACAGGGGAAAGGCCTCTTACCTGGATGTATATTTTCGTGTCTCTTACAGTCTCCTTTAGTTGTAAAAGACTTGTTGCAAAACTGACACTGAAAGGGCCTCTTACCTAGATGTATCATTTCATGTGTTTTACAGTTACTTTTTGTTAAAAATGACTTCTCACAGAACTGACAGTGGAAGAGCCTCTTGCCTAGATGTACATTTTCATGTTTGTTACAGTCTTCTTTCTTGCTAAAAGACTTGTTGCAAAACTGACACTGAAAGGGCCTCTTACCTTGATGTATATTTTCATGTTTTTTACAGTTACTTTTTGTTATAAATGACTTCTCACAAAACTGACAGTGAAAGGGCCTCTTACCTAGATGTATATTTTCATGTATTTTACAGTCTCCTTTCCTTATGAAGGACTTGTTGCAAAACTGACAGTGAAAGGGCCTTATACCTAGATGTATCATTTCATGTTTTTTACAGTTACTTTTCGTTATAAATGACTTCTCACAAAACTGACAGTGAAAGGGCCTCTTACCTAAATGTATTTTTTCATGTCTTTTACAGTATTTTTTAGTTTTAAAAGACTTGTTGCAAAACTGACAGTAGAAGAGTCTTTCACCTAGATGCGTCATTTCATGTCTTGCACAGATAAATTTAGTTTGAAATGACTTGTCACAAAACTGACAGTTGATGGTATTTTCACCTGTATGAGTCATTCGACATCTTTCACAATTCCCTTTCACTGCAAATTGCCTATGACAATATGGACACTTGCAGGATTTCTCACCAGAGCAAATCTCCTCACTCTTATCACAGGGACTTTCTTTCTCAAAAAACTCACATTTACAAGATTCTTCATGTACAGATGTCCTTTCTCCTCCAGGATTCTTACAACTAAGGTGTGGGATTTCCATGCTGGTAGTGCTACATTTATTTTCAGTTTGTAACATTTCCCTCGATGCATTACCCCCTTTCACCTGAACACAACCATCTCTGTCTCCAGTGAGCTCTATGGATGATGTGCACCTGCTGGTTTCACCTTGTAGAGACGTTCCAGGCAAAGACACTGGATAATTGTCTATGAGTAGCACCTGATTGTTATCAAGTTGACAGGAGGGCGACATAACACAACCTTAAAAGAAATAAAGGAAAAACTTTTTTCCATAAAATTGCAAATTGCAAGAGCTAGTTTCTGTGAAAATACTTGGAATTTTCATACAAAGGTACCAGTATCGCAAACTTTCTCAGGCAGCTCCCTACTATAGAACCCCACTGAAGATGCACAGTTACACTAATTACTTCCACAGGCCAACGAACACAACTTCCAGGCAAGGTTTCGAGAATATCTGGCTGAAGCCTATATGCTACAGATCTTTGTGCATTCTCTCTCACACTGTGCAACATCATACAGTATTTCTTTGAAGGGTAGGCCCAAGCTATTGGCACTTTTATACACTGTATCCATGGGACATTTCAGATGTGTCTGGAAGTAACAAGAATTCCAATAGTCCATATTCCCATTACTTTTCAGATTTTCATTATTGATACTACTAATACTTTAATAGCCAGGATGACATAAAGGACCAGAAGAATCTGTCTGCTTTTTTTTTTTTACTGAAGTCAGGGTTTCTGTCAAAGGGGGTGGTAAAAGAGGGGATTTGTCCCTCCCCTTTCCAGAAGGGGTACAATTGCACCCCCCTTTGATTTTCACATAAATATAAATATCTAGGTTCCCTACCTAAGAAGAGGACACTTTTGAAGCAATGTTTGAAGTTGCATAAGAAAAGACAATTCAAACCATCAAATTGCACCTTACAAGCAAGCTTTTGTCCTCTTGAAGCCACTTGTAGCTTTGGGCAAGGACATGTAGCCATTTATTTAGAATCCTGGTTAAATAGTAGTAATACAAGGCAGAATCCCAGTTTAAGTACTACACAAAATCTAATTAACTTTTATTCATGTAATAATATGGTCAATTACCAGTTATTAATTTGTAAGCACTGTGCAGCTGAAAGCTACAGGTCTACCGGATGTTCCTGAGGTTCAATGTTCCCAGGGTTCGATGTTCCCAAGGTTGGATGTTCCTGAGGTTCAATGTTCCCAGGGTTCCATGTTCCAAGTTTTTGTATTATTTCAGTGGTTGTTGATGATTAAGAGGTTTGTTAAGTACTCCGAGGTTCAATGTTCCCAAGGTTCAATGTTCCCAAGGTTCAATGTTTATGGGGTTCATTGTTTCCAGGTTCTATTTCCTTAGGGTTAAGGTTAGATTAGGGTTAGGAACTTTGAGAACATCTGACCCTGGGAACACCAGACCTTGGGAACATTGAACCCTGGGAACATTGAACCTCGGAAACATTGAATCCTGGGAACATTGACATAGCCTAAAAGTTACATATACTGTGCATGTATACAGTGTAAAGGGCAGCTTTCATACTGTATATACTTGTACTGAGGATAAAAGGTGCACTTACATGGACAGTATAAGTGCAACTTTTATACTGTACAGTATGTGCTGTACAGAAGGATCTGTCATGTGTACTGCACAACATATTAGTGAAACTGTCATACTTTGAGGATTTTTAAAAGGAAAGCTATAAGGAATCTAACTGACAGGATATCATGTTGAAAACAGATCTATCCTTCTGTTGAAAAATTATTGGACTGTTGGAACATGACCCACATTGACCTCTTTGACCCCAAAGATGCAATATTTTGTGCAATACAGTGACTGTACAGCCTGATAGATAAGTATGAGGCACTCTTAGTCTTTGTAATTTGTAGAGACTTTGCATTTCAAACACACACTGAAAAACACATAGTTTCCGTGACTCCATCAATGATATTCATGTCTCAAAAATGCATTGTGTTCTTCGCTTCCGTGCAAAAAAAAATTATTTCTTAAAAGTTAAGCCACCAACACAAGAAGTCAGTGAAAACACCATGTTCTGTGTTGTCCGAGTTACAGTACCAGATATTTCCCTCCAAAAATTCCAGGCCTTTAGATTAATTCTAGAGAGATATTGATCCCTCAACTAGGCCAACTGTGTGGCAGAAATCCTATAGTCAACTAGAGCACCAATGGTGCAGAACCTCATGCCTTCCATCAAGGGTCCCCGGGTTCTAGTTTTTACTAGTACAAGCCTCATGTGACTTTAAATGACTTATGAACCCAAATCTTGAACACTCTGAATTAAGGCAACTTCCAGAATGTCACAAAAAATGTTTCCAGTTATCTTCGTTGTGTAAGTTGTTTCTTTGAATACATCTTTAAGGGAAATATTGCAGTTATTTTACAGAAAATTTTCATATATGTTCTAACCAATATTAATAGATACAGATTGATACACAATTCAAAATAAAGCAGGACAATCGCTTTGTTTTTAAGAAATAAGGCTCTCACAGGAAGAAATTTGGTTATTTGTTGCACAAACATAATCTGTTCACCCAAACTTTTAAAAATTCAAATAATGCAACACCTGTTACTTTTAAAATGCATAATATTTTGAGGAAATAAATCTAATGCTAGAGTTTATTGGTGAATGGTGAGACTGAACGGTTCAATAATGATCACAGGTATTTTCTTTTAATGTCATGTTGATGCATTTAAAAGCAATATTTCCGTTTAAGAAAGTTCTTACGTAGTGCAAAAGTATTTTGACTTGTGAAAAAACTTACATTTATAAATATTATAGTGGATCTCGCACCCCAGATAACTACAGTAGCCAAGCCACATTGACAGGCCGTCAACTCAGTTTAACATTAAATGGATGGAAGGGTTTAAGCATTTTGCAATATTTCACAAGGACCCTACGGTCCATCTTGGGCCTTGGATCCTGAACACCCTGATAATACCACTAACAGATTATCTATACTGTATGACAAATCATCAAGGTAGTACAAGAGAATCTGTAGGTGTTTTCAATTCACACGATTTCATAAAAAAGGCCAAAGGGCCCACATGGGACCTTGGACCAAAACTTCCAGAAAACCATAAACAGACCATTAACCAAGCATCATAATGACATGCTGCCAACTCTGTTTAACATTAATTGGAGGAAAGGGGTTAAGCATATATTTCACAAAATGGATTCTAGCTCCCATACTGGGCCTTGAACCCAAAATTTCTGTACACCCTGAAGGTACCACTAACCAAGTATCATTATGACAAACCATCAACATTGTACAAGAGAATCTGTTGTTGAAGAAGCATTTTTCAGATTTTCATAACATGGACCATAGGGCCCACATGGGACCTTTTTACCATAACTCCAAAATACCATACACAGATCACTAGCCAAGCATCATTTTAACAGGCCATCAACTCTGTTTAACATTAACTGGGTTATTCACTTTGCAATATTTCACAAAATGGACCTATGGCCCATGTTAGGCCTTGGACCCCAAATTCCTAAATACCTGAAGGTTCCACTAAGCGAATATCATTATGACCATTTAATCAAGATTGTTAAAGAGAATCTGTAGGAGTTTGCAATTTCCAGAATTTCACTAAAAGGGCCATAGGACCCACAAGGGACCTTAGACTTAAATTTCTAGAAATTGAAGACAGATCACTAACCAAGCAACATTATGACAGGCCACCAACTCTGTTGAACATTAACTGGAGGAGGGGGAGACTTGGACCCAAAATTTCTTTATACCCTGAAAGTACCATTTACAGAGCATCATTATGACAAACCATTACCATTGCACAAGAAAATTTGTAGGAGGAAAAGCATTTTCTCATAATTTCATAAAATGGACCATAGGGCCAACATGGGACCTGAGACCAAATTCAAGAATACCATACACAGATCACTACCCAAGCATCATTATGACAGCCTGTCAACTCTGTTTAACATTAACTCGAAGAGGGTTTTCCGTTTTGCAAAATTTTTCAAAGTGGACCTTACAGCCCATCTTGGGCCTTGGACCCAAAATCCCTGAACACCCTGAAGCTACCACTAATAGAGTCACATCATGACAAACCATCAACATTGTACAAGAGAACCTGTAGGAGAATCATTTTGCAGAATTTCATAAAATGCGCCTTAGGGGCCCACATGGGACCTTGAACCAAACATTTCTGAACACCCTAAATGGCCCACTACCCAAGAAACATTGTGTCCAACTTCCAAACAAAATCCATGAAATCATGCCGGAGGAGAAGCATTTTGAACAACTAGGGTTTGTAGACAATTCTATCTGAAGGATACTGTCAGATGAAGGGGCTTGCCATGAGTGGCAGTGATCCTGGGGGGATCAGTCAACAGAAATTCACCCAAACGAAATACTTTCCCACAGTCAGCCAATCCTATCCCTCTAAGTACTAAATGGCATCTGCCATGACTGCACACTAAACCATCCTGGTTCTAGCACCCACATTTACTACATTCTTTCAGCTATTCATCCACAGGAAAATCCCCTGCATCGTATTCTTTGCGAGCCAGAGTCACTCCTGCTTTCGCGGTACAATACATTGTATACATACCCAGCTGTCACTGAGTTAGCCTACAATACCTGTGTAATTTTCCCTTTCAAACCCTTGGTAATATGACACTGGTGAAATGCTTTCTTAAGGAGTGGGAAAAAACAGTTTTGTGTTAATATCTGATCTTAAATTCTTGGGAAATTTTGTGTTTTGACCTTTGGAGACCCCAGATGACAATCTTGTAAATTCTTGAAAAATTTTACTTTTTGACCTGTGGTGACCCGAAATGAAGGTCTTGGGAATTCTTGGGAAACTTTACTTTCTGACCTCTGGTACAGTAAGCCCAGGTAAAGATCTTGGGAAATCTTGGGAAGTTGTCCTTTTTGACCTCTGGTGACCCCAGATAAAGATCTTGGTTTTCAGTGTCTTTTCACCTCCACCGAGAACTATAGAGTTCTTCCTCTCAACATGACAAAACTATTAACAAAATATAACAACAGCCCAATAGGTACCATGGTTCCTTGCTGAATGTAATGAAACTGAGCCAACTACTGAATGAACCAGAATTTTTGTAGATGCACAAAATCTGCTCTGTAGACAATGCACATCTTGTGTTAACAAACACTTTCAAGCATAAATAAATTGTTCTGAAGCAATACATAGGCAAGGCACTTCAAGGGATATCCACACATGCAGACAGTATACAGTTACAATTTGTTTTATTTAATTTAGCAATCCCAGTTCATGCAAGCTCAAAGGTATAGGTATCTGATCAAAATGATCAGTTAACTTAGTATTCTCTATAAAACTAATAACGGTAGAATTTAATTACAGTAATCAGTTCCAATTTCCAATTGTCCTCATCTAAAGACAAAGGCTATCCATCAAATAACAGTGTGGTGAACTTCCACAACAGACATCTGCTTTGTGGGCAGAGAATCTTCTGCAATATTATAGAAAGCAGCATCTCATACAGGTTTTCATAATGGCAGAATTAAGGATAAAAATCACAATGTAATTTCACCTAAAACTGAGATACTTGGCATCTCGGCAAGATGTCCCATTTCTTTCAGTCATTAAGGTTAAAGGCATTTTCCAGTGGCATTTCACATGAGTGTCATGAGAAAGAGAAAAATCTTCCAATTCATGCCCTCCAAACCCTGTAGCAATACTCTTTTCCTAACTCGAGATATCTCATGTTAAAGAGTGCATATTTTTGTCAAAAAATACCTCCAGTTCTCATCAAGGTCACAGATTGTTATGTAAAGTGGGCACACTGCCTCAGATTCCCTTTGTTTTTTTATAATTGACTGTCCTGTTTGTCCTTGAAATTTGATACTTTTGGAATGTTTGTATATGTTTTCATGTAGACTCAGCCCAACCTACATCATATGAAGGGCATAACAAACAAAGTTGCTACACATTCCCTACAGCGGCATTAACACCATATTAAAAGAAATTCAATTCTATGTCAAATTAATGTGCCGCGATGACATCACAGATTTCCCATAATGCACTTCATCTTGAGAAAAAATTGCATTTCTTTAATAATTTGTATCTTCCAAACACTACAAGCTTTAAGATGTGGTTTTTCACCTCCTAAAAGAGAAAAGTTTTCTGCAGTTTTTAAGCTTAATGAATTTTGTCTCTGGACAATCCCTTTAAAAGTGATCTTAATGTGCTGGAATGATACAATTTTGTGCTTATATTTGACTTTGGAAATTCTTGGGAATTTGTATTTTGGTATCTGGTGATTTCACCTCTGACATCTGACAAAACTTGTGCGGGTTTTCTACTGGATTTAATGCAAGACCATATAAAGCATAATACCTATCCAAGCTTCCCACATTGAGATAGAGTGTTAAAAAGGTTTCAGAGTTTGACCGGTGACGGAAGATGACCTTCGATCTTCACCAAAAAAGACAAGTATTTTTCCCCACCATGTAAGGCATCCACATACTAAGTATGAAATCTATCCAAGCTTCCTACTTTTAGATATCTTGTTAACAAAATTTTCAGTATTTGACACTC
>WURT03000003.1:398943-418359 GCA_009936505.3 Holothuria glaberrima | reverse complement strand
AACAAAGATGAAAGGCAGTAGTACAGCTATAACTAAACTTGGATTTGACAAAAAACAATCCCATTTGCAGCCATCTCCGACAAGGAAAACCCATATTTTCCTGACCTCATGCAGAACCAACCAGTTTGTATCTGACAACTCATCATTTTCAAATTAAAATTCAATGGGAAATACATTTTTCACCAACATAAAATTGTGCTATGCATACTTGGAAATTCTTATTTGAAAGTAATAATTTCCGAGTATGCCTAGCAATACTTGCAAGCCTAGGAAAACTGCATTTCAGGCCCAGGAAAACTCCATTTCTAAACATAAATTCTTGAATGCAAATTTTACTTCAAAAGTCACATAAAAAAGCACCATTTTGCATCTAAGCAAACTCAAATATTCAAAAAATTTCAAAAGGGGAGGGGAAACCCCTCCCTTTATACCCTCCCCATGCAGGCAATCACTGTGTGGGGTCCTCCAAACATTTCCGTTATCACAAGGGTGGGGGGGGGGAGATAGAAAAAGGTTGAGAACCTGGGCAATACAGTACTGATACATACTGAAACCTTCCTTAAGCCTGCCAGTGTCATCTACACTAATATTGCCCCTCCTCCCCATCTGCCCATATCAGCAAGGGCAAGGTGCTCTCTCTGGTCTAAACCCTTGAGCCTAACCCTCCCCCCTCCCTCCATGACTAATGCTTCATATTTAGTTCCTCTCTGTCACTGTGTCAAGTTATAGTCAGGTAACACTGCTTAAATTTCTAGGAGTGTTTACAGTAGCCAAAGTAGAATAGAGTGGGAGACAGGTAAGTCAGGTGTTGTTCTCAAAAACCAAACCAAGCAATTTATGGGACATTTGTTATTCCTTGCAAATACTGAGCTTACTCAAAAGACACAAAATGGAAATTAAGATGTAAAGTTGAGCACAAAAACTACAACAAGATTTGTTAGTTAGTTAGTTAGATGAGGTTTAACGGCCCAGTTTCCAACCAATTGGTTCAAGTCGAGCCGGCCACGGCCGTTTTTCCAGTTGTGGCTCACTGGCTTGTTTTCCCTTACTCCAAAACTACAACAAGAGTGAATAGGAATCATTCTTGACGTTTCAGGTGCAACAATACCTGACAAAAGACTATGTTGCAACAGTCGTATAATAATGTGAGGCCAAGAGGTTTTGTGGATGCTTTTGTAAGCAGGAGCCTAGCCAGGGAAGGGGCAAAAGGGGCAGCTGACTAGCCCGCCCCCCCTTGAGCATTTTTTTGAAAGATTTTTTTTATGATACTGCTAGTTACTCAAAATAGAAAATGTTTAGATGCAACTTACAATACCTGGGAAGTGCCATTTCCAGCAATCTGGGAAGCATTCTCAGCTCAGATTTTCTACTTACGCTTCACACCAACTATAGTGGTGCTACGCTAAGATAATTTGCCAATAGGCATCGTCCCCTCCTTGGCAAATTCCTGGCTATGGGCCTGATGGTTAGCAGTTTTCAACCTAATGTGATTTTGAAACATCAGGTAAATCTTACAAATCTCCTAATTTCTCTTGCAAGTATCAGTTTGTATCAACCACGATGCCTCACAACATACTGTATAATTGATGTAATGTTGGCCAAAATTATTCTGCATGACTTGAAACACTTCAGTACCAAAAATGTTACCACATGAATAAAAATAACCATGATGTAGGCTAATATGATTTAGGACACCCTGGCAGGATATGTTTTTTTAAGTTGGTGACTGCCTTTGCCTGTCAAACATCATGCAGTAAATGACTTACTAACCCTTTTAATTAATTGTAAATACTGCCACTCTGCTCCAAAGTTTAACAAATAGTAAGAAATAAAAAAATAAACAAACAAACAAACAAACAAACAAACAAACAAACAAACAAAAAACAAAAGAAAAAACACCAGTTGACTTTTCATCTGGATCAGATCCAGCTATGATACCAACTACAAAATTATGATTAAAACATTTATCTTGAGATAGCAGTGGGTCATGATGAGATCTCAGTGTTAACACAGCTTACAGTATAGAGTCATATTGAGCTTCACCACCTTAGTTCACTTAAAAGTTTATTTGGAAATTAATAAAGACAGACAACAGGGTGACCAATTTAACTCCTAGCTGGCCCGTGGTACATGAATTTTGTTATTTTGCAGCAATGATTTTCCAACTTATCTACAGGTCACAACCAAAATTCTGGTCAACAGGAAGTTTGTTCAAGTAGCCAAACTTATTGCATCCATACCTTTCAATCCCCATTTAATTTCCCTCCCAATATAAAAGTTTTCTATGAAGGAACTTTCCAAAGTTCCCCATTTTCCCCTAGAAAAAGAACACAGATACTGTGGTCAATTCAACAACTTCAATAGTGAATGCTAGTCAACAATTAGGCTATCTCTGAAATAAAGTTAATGCAAATATTTGCCAAAAGACAACCATCTGTAATTATACTTGAACTGATGATGTCACACCCTCTTTCCACTCCAGTTCACTCTGGTTAAAGCCAGTAGAGTACTCATGCATGCCCTCGCTCTACTCTGAGCAATGTTAAAAGCTCCCTCAAATTCCCAACTTTGATGCCTCAACAATGTTGTATACATGTACAAATAAATACCAATGACCTTTTGACCTCTCTTTGCATGACACATAACTGTCATATGACTTTCCAATCAAAGTAACCCTACCAGTTCATAAAGGAATGCAAAGTAAGCCTACCATTTCATAAAGGAATGGGATATGGTCTATTGCTTCCTTGAGTGGTTGACACCATTTCCTGCAGGGTGATATCATGTGCTACTAAAAAGCATCCACTGGAAGGTTTACACATAATGCACCTGCCATCGAGGGTACACACATCTAAAACCAAATGCTTTCACAGCTTGAATTATACAAGCCTACTTTTGCTGCCTTCTTCAGATAGTCCATGATCACTCACTTCCACATCCCCACATCCCCTTTGAACGAACAATAAACATTTTTTTTCCATTTCTGAGAAATCTCAAACTGTTTCTTTTCCCTTATTGAACGAGTTGGTAATCACCGTTGTTTGACCTTTAAAAAGCAAACTGTGCAAGATTGGTGATGGTTTCCACACAGAGAGTGGAAGCCATGAACAAGTGCTACTGTTTACAAAGGAAGACCCTTCAAAGTGGTGGTATTTGTTGTTCTGTTAATATGGTTATGATATTATCAACATAATCTGCAACTTAGCAATGGTGTGAACTACTTTGTTGCATTCCTCATGCACTGCTCTAGAAAACACTGTGGTAATGCCAGCTGTAAGGCACAAACTCGGGGGTTTTTTCTTGTTCTTTTTTTTGATCCACAAGAAATGCAAATTTTTCCTACTAAGGCTACGTAATTATTGTGAATGCTTACAGTATTGGCTATTAAGGAAGCTCATTAAAGTGTCATTACGGAGACATATTTTTAGTAAAAAATTGGTCAGCAAAATAATCAGTGGAAATGTCATTTCCTATACCACAAACTCTGGAAAGGATCACAAAGTGAAAACCACAAAACTATTACTAACAAGTGATCCTTCAGGCAGGCTACTCACTAGAAGATGGTTAATTCTGCTACCAGCTACCAACCAGTAGTAAGACAGTGCACAATAAAGGTGGTGATGCTACATGGCCATAGTCCACATGTTATGTGGGGAGGGGGGAGGGGGGAGACAGAAAGAGGGGTCTTCCCTACCTAATTTTGCCTACCTGCTACAAGCATGCAACACTTGTCTACCTGTACCTTGCAATTTGAAGTTGTAACAGAGCACAGAAGGTTACAATCAGTGACTGAGTACTGTGTAACATCAATATTATTGTACCACCATATTTTCTCAAGTCACTTTACAGCACTCCGGTCTGCCAGTTGATTTTGGAATAGGGCATTTTTGAACTCACCAAGGACCCTATGCCAGGATAAATCTGGATCAACTTTCACATCAAAATTCTTTTTTCACTAGCCATCAGAGATTGAATGAAATGCAGGTTTACTAGAGGCTCCCAATCCTGCTTCCTACATCTTATTATCCCATTCTGACAGGTGAGAGTGCACCCCTCCCTACTCCCACTCCAGCTACTTTCTTTTTTTCACTAGCCATCAGAGATTAAATGAAGTGCAGATTTACTAAAGGCTCTCCCAATCCTGCTTCCTACACCTTCTTATCCCATTCTGACAGGTGAGAGTACACCCCTCCCTACTCCCACCCCAGCTACTTTCTTTTTTTAAATAGCTATCAGAGATTAAATGAAGTGCAGATTTACTAACAGATCCCAATCCTGCTTCCTATACACCTCCTTACCCCACTCTGACAGGTGAGACCGTGAGCGTGCACTCCCTCATCCACCCCTTCCCTCCACCCTCCCCCCACCCTCCCCCTTCCCCCTCCTGTCTTGAGCCATTTTCCACCCAAATGTCTTGCCATTTTACAATTTACACAACAGCAACTTGTGTTGCTAGGCATGTGCATGGCACAACTGCAATGTCTTGTACAAGTATTCCATATCAATTACTGCACTTGTCTCTAATTTTTTTGCTTGAATTTTGTTAATTAATGAGTACAGAACCAGACGCCCCCTTCAAATAATACAAAAGGCAATTACAGAGTTCTACTAACTAACTACAGTGTATGAATATTCATGAAGACATCAACCTAACCTCAAATGAAGTCTCAAGTGTTCCAGCACAAATCTGAAGGATCATAGCTACTACAAACGACACATATTACACCATCTTGAGTGCTTTCATAGTAGACGGACAATGAGATCACAACGAGATCACAACGTGAAAGGTGAATAACGTAGTGCAAAATTTCCCTGTTAAGAATTACACATGAATTCTAGCATAAAATAGTACACACAGCCAAATATTTATAGCCCTGGGGTGAAGGCCAGGGAAAGGGGTGGGGTAATCAGGCCATTGCTAAGACTACACATTGAAAAAACCTAAACCTTTTTTGAAAACTGCTTGACTTTCCCAAGATTCCATGGCCCAGAAATGCTACTGTATGCTTTAGTCTACACACTTTTACAGACCTTGTGATTCAACAAAGTTATTCTGCAGAATGCTTTGACATGTCAATGAAGATAATGCTAAAGCCAAGATGGCAGACATTGGGAGTGCAAGCTAAAACTATTCTGGGTAACATGTAAAGCATAGATGTTGCAAAATACTGTACATGAAGGCAAGGTGTGAGTAAAGTGTACCAAGTGAATTGTTAAAGTTTACAAAGAAGCAAGTCTAGCACTTCTCAACCAATTTTCAATAAAGGGGAAAAAAAAAAAATCCCCAACCCAATCATTTTATGACTGCATTTTAAGTAACACCTCAGACCTCTAGAGAAGAACAAAAATAAAGAAAATGAACACTGCAATGTTTCTAGATGTTCAACAAATTAAACAGCAAATTTTTATCATTATTTAACACAAACAAATTTTACGAATATTTCATGAAACAACATAATTCAAGTCCTGAAAATGACTCATTCAAATTCTTACACAATTTCAATGTTTCCAAGAGTACATTAATTAAGTACGATCCCTGTTGTTATTGCACAGAACGTTAAGTTTTAGTACTGTACACACAATCTTACCTTCAAGAAATGATGACTATTAAACTGGGATGGAATACATTCATGGGCAAGTCTGAGCATGTTTTGCTCCTCACAATCATGTTTCTAGCAGCAGAGGATATTTCCAATGAAATATTAAACTACTCAGAAGTAGTGTTTGCCAAGTGTAGGCTTAGTACCTACATTACTCAGGATAGGTTACCAGAGTGACTCTCTGGAGTAGTTACTGCTTCCCTCCAGTGCATTCTTGACCAAAAACTGGTTTCACAATGTATCATGTACCTGTAAACTTTCAAGCCAGGAATGTCCCAATAATTTTAAAGGATGCAGCACTTTTGCCTACATGTAGGTTAAACAAAAAGTGATCTCTTTCTTTTTTTGCATTTTCTGGCACAGTACAGTAAGAATTCTGGCAAAATGAAGTGGAACTAATATTAACAGATGCACATGGTAAACATGTCTTTAAATGTAAGGGGGCCATAATGAGCATGCAGCTTTAAAGGTGTGCTTGTGTGGGGGAGGTGGAGAGCAAGATAACCTACGGATAGCTTCAGGGATTGCAAAGCTTCAGTACTGTTGTTAGACAGCTACGAGCATGTGACAGGGATGTAGTCATCACCAGACTCGGCCTTCATTTTTATACTATGTTCAGCTGCTGAAATGCACTGGGCATACAGTGATATATAATACATTTACTGCAAACCACATAGCATTAAATCAGGTAATATGCTGATGAGAGCTATAAGATCTATCATGGAGATAATCTGACAAAGTACATTCACCCCACTTCTAGCCTGCAGAGCAGAGGGTACAGTACTGTAAATTTGATCTGCTCCTAGCTTTACAATCCCAAAAAATGTAAGTGGAAGATTTTTTTGAGGCTGGGCTGCTTGCCGCACTGGCTGGAATTGACTTTTCTTAAGGGTATATGATGTCAAAGCCACTACACTACAGGTAACTTGCTGAGCACTAGATTTGTGGATGTACAGTAACATGGTTAAGTATTTACAGTACTGTCCAAAGTGAATCATCTACTTTGGGAGACATACGCACAGTGCACACTTCAATCCAAGAATGATGACAGTACAGTAGAATATCACTAAGAATCTTGATAACATGAGCTCATGTACAGCATAGGCAGATCTTACGATGGTACTCAGATATGACCCAACTGCTTGCCAGTACATGACACCAATAAAACATACCGGCCTATGCAGGTTCTTCACTTGATGTCTTAATGGGCCTTATTTTGCATGTTCTACTATTTAGGACATCAACCTTAGAATACACACAAAAACTTCACTGTGAACACACAAGATCATTCACTGAAGCATAAAATGTTTTGTTCCTTCTTTTCAAAGAATACATACATCTTACTATTTGCTATGTGTATACATTTAAGTAGGCCTGCATGTACAATAGGCTACATGTACAGTATTTGGTTTAAAATGATCACAACAAGAAACTATGATAAAAACTTAAGTCGCTCACAGGATATGAAAAAAGCACTGTGCAATTTAGTAAGTGGACTGTCACATTCCATATTTCTTAAGAATGTCAAAAAACCCATCCAGCTCTAAACATGCTTGTTGGAAAATGATAATAAAACTGTGGGGCCTGCAATTTTGCTTGACATTTAGGCAACAATCTTTTGCCATCATCAAGGAAACATTCTATGAAAAGAAAGAGCTACACATTTTCAGCTTTAATCAATAGTTTTTGTACACAGGGTACATGATTGTTACGATAAGTTTGACGTCCAGTATGGCTGACTTTGTTGTTGTCACATGGTCTGTATATTTGTGATGTCAGTGAAGAACCTCCATAGTACTGGCTCACTACTGTATACATACAAATTATGCCAAATTCTTTTCAGTTCATGACAAACCCCCAAGATATGCTCTCAGCAGGCTATCTACATTTAAGCTTCAGATATCACATCGACTGCATCCTAAACAATAAAGAGTTGCTTGCAAAGTACTTTCACAGGGCTCTCTTCATTACACCACAGGTGTATACTTTATACTACTGTACATGTGATCAAGGTACCTACAGTATGACAATGGTTTCATCATTGCACATACAGTACCATGTTCTAAAGGCCTATGTTGTAAGATCAAGGCAGCTTCAAATTTACATGGCTACAAAATGACAGTTATGTGCAGAGATTGAAGTCAACCATAAATTACATGTAATACATCAATTTTTAAATGGCTTCCAGGGATTAGTGGCAAGAGCAATGACTGTTAAACTGTTTCCAGCTGGTTTCCCTGAACTTCATCGGAAATAACGGTTGTCAACAGAACAGATCAAAGATTTTTCCTTCCTAAAGCAATTTAACATAATTTGGCATTGCAGTGAACTTTGAAAAACCAACCAATGAGGGTAAACAAATGCATCCATTCAGGATGTCTAAAGGGCACAGAGGGGGCGTGTTCAAGGTTAGGCCTGTCACTCTCCGCCTACACCTCCTCAGCATCAATGGAATGGCTTTCACATTTATTGCAATTTGCAAACTTTGTCCACTTTCTTTAAATTTCATTATGAAAGAGGGAAACTATGCAACACATGTTAATGTTCATGGTAATTGACAGAGGCCCAGTTAGGTCAAACCAAAGAAAAAGTAAAAGGCCAGACCATCGGTCCCACCACACATTTCAGATCCAAGCAACACACATATGATCATAATCAGTGTGTGTATTTTTGGTGATACTCCATGCAGACTATTCTGGTCAGTTCAGTATTAAAGACTTTCAACAACTTCAACATAAATATTTTAATAGTTATATACTGCTACCTCAGCCTTACTGCTTTTTCAGGCTGAATTTATTCAAATTTCAAGCCAAATGCATTTTTAAATGCAAGGAGTTTTTGAATATTGGCCTTGAACTCCAAGCCTATTTTATGCAGCATAGTCAGACATGACATATTTTAATTGAAATCAGCGATATACTGTACGTTCCACATCTTCGGAAGGAAGAAACAGCCGAAGTATTATCTTTTTCACTTTTGCATTTAGGTCATGTGGGGGGGGGTGAGGTCTGAACCATCAAGCCCCACCCTTTTTGCTAAAATACCTGTGTACGATTATTGACACACGTATGCAATTCTTCTTGCTAAAACTTTAAGGTCCACATATAGATCCATCCATCTTCAAAAGGATTTAATGTAACAGGATGTTATGGTCATTGCTGCTCTCAGGTATGTTAGTATAATTTCACAACAGGAAGAAAAAGGTCATGTTGGGTCACTGAAAATCCACTGATATGAATATCCAGGCCCAATTCATAGCTTTTGATGCCCCTTCTTCAAAGCATGCACTAGTGTTCCTGAGAAAGAAGAAAGGGTTCTCAAATTTGCTCTCCTAAGAATCACCACTGTGAGTCTGTGACCACTAATTTAAACAGTGCTAGCTGGGTATTAAAGAGGCTTCACAATAACCAAAACTGACAAAACTGATAGCAGCAAACAGCCATCATACCCCCACCCACACACACACACAAACTAAATGTTTGCCAAAGTGTACACCAACATGAACTCAGGTTTTTAATGGGTTCAGTTTTTATCAGTGCCCTTCCTTCCAATTCAATTTAGCTGTAACCTTTGTAAGACTTGTACATAAAGTTATGTCAAGGCCCGCTATCACAATTTAATGGGAACATTCTCAAATTTGTGCTACCCCACAGGCATACAGTTTACAAAATCCACTGTAGTTTCTGCCTTGCACCAATTGTTTGTAAACACCAAAACTGCTTTCAGAATTTTCCAAGGAGAGTAGCCTGAGAGATTGCTGACAAGCATATTTATTACAAGTTTTCCTGTTTTTGTTTTTCAGAAACAATCACATGACCTTCTATTTCAAGTTTTGTATTCTTTTCCTTATTGGCTGGCTATTTATGAAGTGTCCATTCAGCAGTTAACTGTTGTCACTTTAAACAATTTATTGCCTTGGAGAAAAAAGACACACTCTTTACAGTAACAGTGTAAAACTTTGAAGTGGGAAAATTTTTTAACTACTATGTCAAGTGCTACCTCCCTCCCTGATCGTGAGGATGAGAATAATATTGCACTGAAGTACAGTGGTCATAAGGTGACATGCGAGATGTTTCATTATCTTGTTAGAATAACTTGACAACACGACAATTTGCAGCATTTTGTCATGTTGTCGACTTACAGTAACTCGACATCACGACAAAATTAAGTAAATTGTTGTGATGTCGAAATGGGCATAACTCTAAACCACAAAAACTTACTTAACTTTGTCATGATGTCAAGTTACTGTAAGTCGACAAGTCGACAACACGACAAAATGCTGCAAATTGTCAGGTTGTCGAGTTATTCTAACATGATAATGAAACATCCTCACATGTCACCTTATAGCCACCGTACTGAAGGTATGTACCCTACAGTGCACTGTATTCTACAAGGACTGAATTGAACAGCACCTGTAGTTAAAATATCTAATTAATACTCAGTGTATCTAAAGATTTATACTACTGAACAAAATACACAACCATCTAGCAAGGACACTAGAATTCTGTGGAAGGCTGGAATTTGTTCAATTGCTTTTTTTTTCTTTTTTTTTTTTGTTTTTTTTTTAATCCAAGGAAATCCAACAAGTTATAAAACTGGCTATAATTTTTCCACAACATTATACATAAGACAGAACTTTCTGGTGTACAAAATCGTTTCTTGTTTTGTTCGAAAACAGAGCTCCCTCACCCTCCTACGACACCTCACTGTGGGCAGCGATCAAGGGGGGACAAGGGGGTCATGACCCCCTCCCTCCCCAATACTGAGAACAAATTGCTGCCCTTGCACCTCACATTACTGATAACTTTACTGTACATACCTCACTGTCAGAGAGAGGTAGGATCAATACTGATTGTGTGAAGGGAGTAATTTTTCAGGCCTTCATTTTCCTTTTTTTCTTGCTCAAGCAGGGTTTTATAGGATGATGGATCCATAGTACAGGATAGTAGCCTAAAACATTAGAATATTATTATACAAAATTTTACCACTAAATCTGTCCATTTTATTTTTCAACAGTAAAAGGTACAGTATATTGTTGGTCAACCAGATCTGTATAGACCATAATACTTACTGCAGAAGAAAGCAGATACTGTTTACTGTCTGTAGTGTATGCTAACATCCTAACTATTCACAGAATTTAATCAGTTATGTAACATATGTTAAAAACTTACAACATCCTGTCACCTACCGTACCACAGTGTCTATACAATAATGTTATACTCTGATCAATTTAAAGCAGAGCTGGGGATACTGTAAATGTCCGTTAATTAGAACTCATTTGTTTGGAGAACTATTGGCAGGTCACACAGCATAAAAAAAATCTTCACTTCCACATGCCGATCATTAACGTCTCTCTTGTCCACACTTAGTGCCTGGAGTGTACCTGATGCAACAATTCAACCTTCTTTAATTACCATGTGGTGTGACCTTGAACATACATGAGAGCAAACATTCGGCAATTTATTGAGTGACAAAGCCATATTAGCTGTAAAGGTATCTCTGAGCCACTACACACTGACTGCGAACATTATAAGTATACATTAACATCATTTGATAGCATAGGGATTTACATTGCCTTACTGGTCACTATACTTGCACTAAATGAAAGAATTATCAGCCAATAAATTGGGAAATTCTTAATAGTACTAGTCTATTACTCCAATTTTTTTTTTGATTATGTATCTTGTAATAACAAATTTTTATTCTGAGCACCTTTATTTATTGCACAATAACCAACTCATTATGCAAACCTTGTGAAAAGCAAAATTATGAACAACCCATCTTGTGTGTGTGGTCACAGTCTTGCAAATGTTTGTTTTATTGCCTCACTGATATTCCAAATGGCTTAACACATTTCTTCCCATCAATACTGGACCAACTTTTGATACGTGTCACACAAGGGCTATTTTAATACCTCAGTATAAATTGTACCTTCTGATTTTCAGTCCACCAGGTTTCAATGACAAATTACGTAACATTAAAATGGTCGAGCACTTATTTCCACATAATCAGTTGGAAATCGATGGTAAATTTGTTATCTTTTGATTAAACCTTTGGTCAAACTGTGAGCTCTCTATAACATACTGTGAGCAGAGATAATCATTGCGCATGTTCACAACCCACCCTCATGCTAAGCAGCAACTCACTAAGTAAGGTATTTAATGAAAATTTGGCAGATTTCCCCAGATTATTTATAATTAGATATAATACTGAAACATTAACAATCAAAGAGCAGGGGTCCAAGAATAGTTTTTGGGAAATTTTGAGCAATTCTAAAAACTACTTGAATAGAAACGTGTACTGTACCAAGAAATGCATATCTAATTTTACCAGTTTACTTTTTGTATCTCTGCATATGCAATAACATATGAATGGCTGTTGGCATGCATGTAATCTTAATCAGCACGCAGGATTGTGCCTTTCCCCCCTTTTTTGAGCTCATAAGTCATGGCTACTCATTAATATGCATGAAATAATTAAAAAATTTAAAAGTGTTCCAAATTTCTGGGTTAACTTATTACTGTAGTTTGTGAGAGCCTGCATGAACCAAACAGAAGCAGAAAGCCAAACAGCTCACAAGAGGGAAAAATCATCAAAACAAGGGGCTACTCAAATCTAGCAACTCTTTGATTAGGGTAAGAGTTGGATTGGCAGAGTTATAATTCAGGCCTTGATTAATTGATAATTCTGGCCTTGAAGGGCAATTTTTCTTTTACTGCACTTAAAGTAACAATGAATGTGGGAGAAGCCTATATGAATTACAAAGTTCAATTTGGGTGGCTAACAAACTTAGTAATTTAGATCAAATTTGGTTTCCTTCAAAGGTCTCTTCTACTAAATAAACCACACATTGCTCTTGGATGACAATACCACCTTTCTTTGACCCATTTGGGGATCAAACCCCACAATTCCCAGTAACTAAGCTTCACTCCTTAAAACTTGGACCAAGCATGTCCCCCCTCCCTCTTGCCATAAATAATCTTCATCATTTACTGTATGATCTCTGATACCACAGCATTCTTCCTAGGACTAGTGGATTCAATTCTTGTGTGATGTAGAATCCTGTATAAACT
Source organism: Holothuria glaberrima (assembly GCA_009936505.3). Classification (NCBI taxonomy): domain Eukaryota; kingdom Metazoa; phylum Echinodermata; class Holothuroidea; order Aspidochirotida; family Holothuriidae; genus Holothuria; species Holothuria glaberrima. The sequence continues at coordinate 405,686 of WURT03000003.1, read as the reverse complement.
TTTACAAATGTCCATTCTGATGTAACCAGGATCTCTCGCCCATGAATACATTTTAAGGTGCTGCACTTTGTTGCGTGCTTCGAGTAGTCTGCTTAGAGGAAACGGAAATAGACAAATGGAAATGAATCTATCCACACGTAGAGCGAAGTAAGAGACCTGATGTCACAAGGGGGTATGGTTGGCAGCTTAGTACATTTATTTCAACAGGAAATAAGCTTCTTCGTTGCTGTAAGTGCAACACTCAAATAGAAGTTGAAGATTCAACAGGAAAGTTCTCCAGAAGGCCATACACAGTCTCCCTAACCTTAGGTCTTCTCCATCCCTCCAGGTTCCCCCCTTCCCAAATAAAAATGTTTGTCTTGACATGCCTTTCAAAAAATTTGGGAGCAATACAATCTGTCTGCAGGTCACACATTTTTCAGGCTCATACATGACATGCAATATTTGGTATTATATGTTATCAATAAGTAATAAAACTCCAACAAATTAAATTATCTGTATCCAGCAAGACAATGATTCTGATGTCCTTTCATCATGACATTTTATTAGCCACGTAACAGGCTGTTTCTTTTCCTTCCAATGAAAACTGTACAGTACATTTGTTATTTTGGTAAAAACTTTTGAACATTTCGATTTAATAAAAGAAAGCAAACTAAACCTGGCAGGGTTGGGACAAGCACACACACTCAGTCAGGTGAGGACACAAAATTTTTGATGCAGAGCTCTACATCAGCTGGAACACTCAAATCTGACTTTACTTCCCTTATTAAGTTGATATCCTTTTTACAGACTTAATTTTTTTTTTTTTTTTAATCTTCAGGTTATTCTGGATTCTTTGCAATATTTCTTGGACAAAACAGAAGGTCTATAGTTGCATTATTTCTGAGAATACCTTGATACACTTCACGTTTTGCACGGTACAAGTCGTCAATCTTACCCCTATTGTATACAGGTACTGTATATATTATTATATTCCATGCTTAATTGAATGACAGAAGACTGTCACTGTGTGACTATGGAGATCATTACGGTAATGAATTTTTAAGCGCAACCTGTAAGCTGGATGATTCAACAGTCAGTTCTATCATCATGCAGAGGCAACTAAAGACACTGGGAAATAAGCCACAAAACAGGTTTATGATTTTTCAATATATATATTCAGCACAACGACAAGTGCTGGTTTAAAGACAGACACTCATCACCTAAAGTACATTTTTGGTTAGGGGTAACCAAAATTCTCAATTGGTGACTGATCTTTGACATCACAGTTAGAAAAATTGAGAAGATGCAGAGTAGCTTATATTTCACAGCATGCGGAGAGTAGGTAGTTGCTACAGTATTTGAGCATTCCCTGCTGAGAGAGTATAATTCTGATTACACATTAGGGCCTTGTACAGTATTCTCCAGGTGTGGCCTTGACCAGTAAACCAGGTCCGAACAAGGAGGAGCTTAACATAATTTTGGAAGAAGCTAGAAGTTTCTTAGTTGGGCAAATAGAAACTGTTTGGGATGAGGAAATTTCCCCTTTAAAGGTTGTGTGACATGCCACCAAAAAGAGCTGTTTCGCTTGTCAGAACTCTTTCAATGAAAGACCCTTGGAATTATTTCAATATCTTTTACCCTTCTCAAAATATGTGTCTTCAAAGTTCGATGATTTCTGAAAAAACTCATTGTCTATGCAAAAATAATGATGTGGAGTGTTGCACACTGTTAAGATTTCTTTTGTTAAAACTTTTTAAAGTATCTCCTAATTACTGATCATATATATTAAAGTTTGTTGAGTGATATCAATGTTTCTGCAGGAAAGAGTTTTAACTTTCATAATAAACCCCTCAGGGGATAACAATGCTACCAGTGTCCTTGAAATTAAGGTTGAAAAAACAAAGGCTAACATGAACCATATATGGTATGTCCATCTCATGATGTCACATCTTTGCATATTTACAGCTCATGTTTATTCAAGATACAAGTGTGAGAGAGAAATTACCCTTTAAAATGGTCAATATTTGATTGATTTTAATGGGAATTGTGGCTATTTTCTGGATATTTAATGCTTTTTACATCAAATATCCAATTATTTTTTTCCGTGTCACACGACCTTTAAAGTACTCTGAAAGGGAACAGCAGTGCAACAAAATTCTAACCAACTACCAAAAAATTACTAGCAATTAAAGGGAGGTTTTGAAAGGAAAATATATATATATATATATATATATATATATACATATTCATTCTAAAACCCTGGCAACTTTTTTAAAGAAAGATATCAATCATTTACTGTAGTTTGCATACTCTCAGAGACAAGGTCACTTACAGTAGATGTTGTGAATCTTTAGCTACCATTTGTATGAACAGCTGACACTGATGTATTGGCTTGTAGCTTTAAATATTTTTTGTAACTTCATGGACAAATGTAATCCTCCAAAGTCTTGCATAACCTTGTATCCTAATTCACCAATGGCTCTTTTCAATCATATGACAATAGTTTTGTTTTTAAATTGTTTTACTCTGAATGCAGGATACAATACGTCCACCAATTATCCTTGATATGAAACAGTTACATTCTGAAACACCATAAAAGATAGATCTGTACTTGAAAGGAAAATAAGACAGTCTGGGAGATGACTAGTTTGGGGTGAAAATTAATATTCCCCCCTCCCCCCGATCAGGAGAAAATTTTGCAATGGGTGACACCATTTCACCTTTCTCCCACGATGCTTTTAGAGCCAACTGTGAACAATCAATGGAGATAATTCTTTAGAACAACAGGCAAATCTTTGTCCATTCGGGGAAAAAAAGCAACATTTGGCATATTTAGAATCTGTGCTACTATTAGAACAAAAATATGGTAGGCCTGTAAGGTTCGGCAGTTCATCGCTGGGTGTTTGAAATAATGAACAAATTTGCAAAGCCCTTTGTCCTATTAAGCTTCATTTGTAGACGTGACATAGTTGCAACTAGTGTGCACCATTTTCCACACAAAGGAGTGCAATCAAACCATGCCCCTCTACTTGAACTCCTTAACATGTTGTGTAAGATGCCTTGTGTTTTGCTGACTGGGCGTGGACTGTCATCTCAAGCCTGAATGAATACATATATACATTAAACAGACTGACTGCTATGAAGAGACCAACACCGAGTGCTCATAAATATTCATGTTGGGAGTCAGGCAAAATTTCCCCCCACCTGATGAGTTCTCATTTTCACCCAAAAGCGGCTGCTTCCCAAGCTGCAAAGAGGATTTAGTATGATTTAACTTTTTTTCAAACTACAGTACGACTGGGAGGGGGGCAGATGACTGCTTATATGTATTTAACAGCTACCATCAATGAACACCAATATTTTTACCAACGTAGTGCTCTATTTCTAGGTGGCCATTGGTAAAGAGCTACAGTATCTTCAGTATTTTGTGGGAAAAGAGATAATTAGGAAACAAACTGCAGTTGTACCATAGATGGCAATACTTGTCCAGAATAAGTTTCATATAAATTGCATTTAAAGGTATTGATGGCACCATGAGATATGTAGCAGCACCTTTAAAATTGTTTTTAGTGTACTGTACAGTATATACTGTACATATAAATTAGTCTCCTAAGATATGTCAAATGGTCTGACAGTACTGGTACTGTAAGAGGCTTTGAAAAAAGGCTGTGGCCTGCCCTACTTAAACCAATTGGTTACAAACTGAGCTGTAAAACCTCATCTAACTAAGTAACTAAGCTGCTTTGAGTAAATGTTAGTAGGTTTGGTATGGTTTTTAGCTTTTCTTTCAAACATTTATCAACTCTCACAGGTTTCAGAATAAAAAACAATGTTTATATAGGTACCATGTATAATTCCGACACCCCCGGCCCCCTTCCCCGGGCTTCATCAAAAAGGGGCAGCATGGGTAATAACTAAGAGGGTACACAGGTACAGTAAACTGCAATGTTGTGTTCTCCCTTCTTCTGAAGCATGCAGGGCAAACATCTCTTTCTTATATACTGTATTTAACCCCATAGTTGATCCCAACAACCATAAAATTGCCATCGACTCCCTTTCCACATGCTGACATACAGTATTTATCATAAAATCCAAAATCTGCACCTGAGATATTCAGTTATTGATTAGAGAGCATTATTTTTATAAGTACAGTTACACATTCCACAACCTGCACATAGCAATATGACATCACTCATTAGAAAGCTATTCCCACAGGATGACAAGTTCCTCGGCTGTTCCTGCTCCACATGTTCGAGGTCTTAACATGCTGCTAACCTTGTGTTTCACTTTCAAGATACACTGTACCTGTCATTTTCTGCGCACAGGGTATGAAATGCAGTATGTACACATGAAATAAATGGCAGGGGACATCTGCAACATGAAAACATCCTTACCATTACATTCACTGAAATCATGTAACCCTGATAGTGACATGTTAATCCTCTAACCCTGATACACTATGTTACTCCAAATGGAAACAAGAACGACTTTGTAAGAGTTTCTCTATGAACTGGAAAATGGTGGACAGTTGGCAGGGAAGTTGGCGAAGATGATGTTCAAATTAGCAATTTTTAAAACTGTGACATCACAGTCATAACACATGGTAAAGAAGCCAAGTTTGGCATGAAAATAAGCCAAAGTTGTCTGCTGCTGACATATAACAACTATGTGTACTTACTGATGATTTAAAAGGGCAAGCATCAATTGTTTCACATTTTACACTACAAAAAGTTATTTGGATCATTTCTAACTGATATTAAGGTTCCAGATGAAGAAACTATAAATATATCTGGGGCTTATTAGTATTCAGCAAACCTGTTACACTGCCCATCTAGTGCTGCCTGGGCTACAGGATATATTACCAAAGTACCGGCTGTTTTCAGCTAATACAGGATTTGTAAACATTGTGTGACACCATACTTCTTGTAAACTGTTTACATGTGATGTCATAAAGTTGTTCAATTCAAACATCACCACTAGGACTACGCTATCAACAACCTTGGGTAATTTAAATCTTTTATTGCTGAAATGCTACAGTATAGTTACATTGAAAAGCAGCTAATACTGTACGAAGTTGGAGAAAAAAACAGAATCATATAGCATACGTTACAGATACTGTAGTAAAAAAGTAGCTACATGTACCTGCAAATCTGTATTTGAGTTTAAGGGTGGGGATGGGGAAATTATGGAGCCCCCCTCCCCCTTTACTACTGAGCAGGGAGAGACCTTCCCCTCGACCCTCTGATGAGTTACAGGACTGATACAAACGAGTGCAATCATGCCCACTGTTTTTATATCATCAAACTGTAAAATGTTTAAGTTTACTACTGAACTGTTGAGACAAACTCTGGAGTGCTGGAGAACCAAACTCTGGAGCACTAGCTTATCAAGTTAGTTAGATGAGGTTTTACGGCCCAGTTTCTAACGAATTGGTATAAGTCGAGCCGGCCACAGCCTTTTTTCCAGTTGTGGCTCACTGGCTTGTTTTCCCTACTCCACTTCTTATGCTGGGCACCAAGTACAATGGCAATAGGTTCCATTTTTAAAGTCTTCGGTATGACTCGGCCAGGATTCAAACCCTAGACCTGGCTGCAAGTCGGATGCTCTAAACCACTTGGCCATACAGTCGGTCTACTAGCTTATCAAGTGAAAATTACTTTCAACAAAGGAAGGAGTGCTGGAGAAATAATGGATGCTCCTATTAAGATGAACAAAGGAAAAGTAAATACATGCTCCTGATTGGTATACTTGCTTCTTCTCTATAGAAAGCACTCTCATTGATGATAAAATGCATACCGCCAGAATCAAAGATGACAATGTTCAGTGGATACCTCATTTCAGTTGCTAGGGACTACTGTACATACAACACGTGTTTCCTACTAGCTGATTTTTCAGGAGGCCTTCCAAGTATCTCTTCTGGAACTTGACATCCAGATTGTGGTACTGGGTATTGCAGCATTAAGAAGCATTTTTGAGTTCCAGATTCTTACTCATTAAAACCTAAAGAATCATTTTGAACTGTAAGGACTACCTCTAAGAAAACTTCAAAACACCATGTTTCATTGGGGGACAGGTTCACCAGATCGAAGGTTTGCTAGACCGAAGATTTTGTTGGACGAAAATCCACTCCATGCTAGAAATATGGTTAGGATTTGAGGTAGTAATGCTTACCCAAATCCCTAATCCTGCCCATGGATAATCCTTAGTCTAAAGACTAAGGATTATCCTTGGGTAGAATTAGGGATTTGGGAAAGCATTAAAAGATTAAATCACAGTTACAATGGTCTGGTGAACCTTTGATCTATTGAACCCTGCCCCTCTCATTACCTATAATGGATCCATTCTGCAAAAATGAATGAAATTTTCAGCATAGGGTGCAAAGCTATTACATCAGAGAGGTGTGCCAAGGCCTATGTATAGGCATAAATGATTAGGGGAGGGGGACTGACGGGGTGCATTCCCCTCCCTACTTTTATTCTGGCAGAAATTTTGTTATTTGGGAGCAAAACATATGCTATTTTGGGACAAACATGAAGTAAAATTTTGGGCACAAGTGATGCAGACCCCTCCACCCCCACCAATTGAAAGAAGTCAGACCATACCATTACGCAAATAAACTTTAAGTTGTCTTATTCATGGCTTTTAGGTTGACTGAAAAAACAGAGGTGCACTAGATTGAAAGTTAGCTTGACCAAAGGTTCCCTTGGACGGAAATCTATTTTGGGTTAGAAGTAGGGTTAGGACTCAGGTTAGATACAGAA
>WURT03000003.1:345451-355818 GCA_009936505.3 Holothuria glaberrima | reverse complement strand
CTTGGAATGAAGGCTAAACTAACAAAGGATAACATAACACCCAGTTGACAGGTCCCTCTCTGTATGTCACAAATTTGGATAAGTAGCCAAGGTTTATTTATAGTGCAGGTGAAAAACAGTAATTGTCTTGTAAAAGGTCAATATTTGATGGATTTTTATGGGAATTGCAGCTATTCTTATAATTTTTAATGCTTTTTACACCAAACAGGTAAGCATCACATTTACATGTCTACAGACCTTTAAGTACAAACTAACAATGATTAACCATAATGCAACTGGAAAAGTCTTTGTCCACCTTCTCCTTTCAGTTGTTTAAACTGATGGTCCTCCTATTGACTTGCTGTGTAGTGAGTCGTCAACGGTTACCTGTTTCAGGCAGTGGTTAAGGGTGGTGCCATTTAGGTTCTATTGTATCCTACACTCTGTGCATTGTGTCAGAATATGAAAGATGTACTATGAGTGATACGGTGTCTCACGACTACACTTATGGTACACTCAGACATTAATCCTAGTACTAGGCAATTATACTGTGAGTTTTGTTGTCCTTCCTACTCGCAGTGGATTGATAGCCATATGACTATTCTTACGCTTAACACAGCTAACCTACATGGGTTTACACTGCTATGTATCAGACACATCATTATAAGCAGCTCCAGCTCCACAGAGATATTTTACCACTTAAAACAAAGTCCTGTTTCATACAGCATTCCTCCCTCTTGGGCAATAAACAGCTGCAAAATTGTCTTGAATACATCACCCCCCATACCCCTCCAGAGCAGATATGTCCCCACCCTACCCAAGTGGCAACACATTTTCAAGCAACATGAGGAAGGGATTGCATTCTCCAAAAATTTACACATTTGTTGCCTTTTACCCTAAGTGTAAAATCAAGCAACTTGAATAAATTCCACATTTCCTACCATTGGCTAGTTCATTGAAATATTATGTTCTTTAATTTGATGAGTATAATTCAGTGAAACTTCCACTCCCCTCCCCTACACCATCCATCTGTATTTTCTTTGGACAAATTGCTAACAACTTTCACTATTTGTACCATTTAGCATGGTGTTCTGTGTCACATCTCTACTCTCCCAAGAACTTTGTACGGGCATTCAGACAATCCTAGACAAATTTATTTGGAAATTTTCAGACAGGTAAGATACTTTCAGCTGATCTTCTCTTGCACCCTTACTCAATGTTGAGATGAAGAGCAGGATGTTTTCTTCACTGTGCAACTTGCATTCACCTTCAATAAGAAAAGTGAGATTGGGCACAGGCACTTGTCCGAGATTATTTTGTCCACGATTGTTGGTGCTTGGCGTAACATAACACAGGGGTGTGAAATCTCCGCCTTTTAGCGGAAATCCGCTTTTTTAATTTTCTGTCCCGATTTCACTTTCCGCCTTTTGAAAATTCCGACAGAAATGGTGCATCTTTCTGCTTTTTGAATACAAATTGTGTTAAACACAAGAACGACTTAGTATCAAAACTATAAAAGCTCCCCGCGACCTTCCGCACAATGGAAGTGACATCATAACGGAGATCTTTCATGCTGTTTATTGTACAGTATTATACAGCAATATTGTATGCAAGGTGGGCGCATGTAAGTAAGCTCAGCTAGCTAGCTGTCATTGTCAGCTTATTACACGGTTCGACATTAACGATTGCCCGTGGTAAGTAAACATTTTTCAGGGAAAGCTATCTCATACTCAAAATAAATCTAGACATTAGAGCTTTTGGAAGCTGTGAATAGGTCTAACAAAATTTTTGCTCCAGAGGTGCGAGATTTTAGTCCCAAAAGTCATGGTTCGATCTCGCAAGCAGGCTACAGTTTTCTATATACATTGTATGTTGTAGACAGCATGTCTCAATAACCTTATCATGATCGATCGTCTAAAGAATCCAGAATGCTACATTTGGTCAAGAATCTCCTATAAATGTACATGACATGTGCAAAAGATCCTCAAAGAACAATCTGAAGTATATTTGCCAGTTTCAATGGAAAGGTTTTCCTATACAGGGCATTTTTCTTCAGAGAGGCATGGCATGTTTGCTATTGCCTAACGTGTTAATGTATTTATACAATACAACCTATCCTACACATTCAACTCTACATATTGTATGAGTTAGGCCTATAGGCCTTCTCAAAGAACTACATGGCCTATTAAAATGCTACAATAGTACTTGTTGCAAATTGCTTAAATTGTAATTTTTGTTCTCAAAAGTTGCGTCATGCAAGGTTAGTATTTTTTGTCACCAGGATGACATCATTACATGTCTAAGTTTCATTTATTATTTAACAGCTTTTGGCAATATTGGCCATATACAACACTGTTACGATGAAGCATACAACAAATCAAGACATTCCAGACACACACTAGGACCAATGTTTAAAACTGAAACTTTGACACAATTATGAATGTATAGTAGGTTATATGAGGTGCTCTGGGATTTGGAGTCAAAGGTCATCTAGGGGTCATTTTTGGGCCATTTTATGAATAAACAAATAAGTTAAAATGCTGTGTCTCCTAAGATTCATTGATAGTTTTGGGTTGCTTATCACTGTAATACTTAATTTAGGAATATACAGAACTTGTTCTGCAGGTATTTAGAAATTTGAGATAAATGGTCATCTAATGGTCATTTTGGCTCATATTACAAAGTAAGTCTGATCATTTGATAATTTATTTGTCTGAAATTTATCATCTATTTCTTTTTCAAGTACAACAGAAACAGAGTAAATTTTCCGGGAATATCACCTGTACTGTTCCATATTTCAAATATTATCCCATTGTGATATGCCCCTTTACCTGCCCACAGGCCGGGAGGCGAGGGGTGTGGGTAGGGCTGGTGCAAGCTATGCCCTGGACCTGGGGTAGGGGCTCATGCAAGCTATGCTTGCGGCAGATGAGCTTCAGCTTTTTTCCTCTTTTTTTGAAGGACCCCACTCACACCCCTGATGACAGTCCCAGGCAGTGCCACTCTGTGCTGTGCAATTAGCTTTAATTCTGGTCCTACATGACATGGTAAGGGTGTTCTCTGTGCCGACACTTCTGGCCAAATAGGAACTACAGGACAATTAGAGAAACACAAAACACATGTGTATAAAGCAGGTAAGGAGGGTTGAAAGAGACTCACAATTACTATTTACTCCTGAAACACAAGAGTCTGAGATCTGGTGTAAGAACATATCTATTAAATGGGTAACACTGAACAGGGTTTAAATGACAAGAGAAACGAGCCATAGAATCCCCCTCTCTCCAATCCCACCCCCTTTGTATCCCAAATTCTACATACCTGTCATGCCCAAAACTGTCCCACGGACACTTTCTCTTTCATTGTAAATGTTCTGGTGATTAAGTAGTAGACGGCTGGCTGTTTTATTTATATCGATTGCAAGTACAGATATCAGAGCTGACAGCGAAGGAAGGGGTTCTACTCAACTGCCATTTTCCCCCCTCCTCATCTGGTTTTTAGAATGTAGTCTTAGCCTTGTTTTCATCTTGTAAGTCCAGTGCCTTTTTTTTCACCCACCCAGTATTTACTGGACAGCCCTGTTTTCACCAGGATATAGTACTTTACAGATGGTCTTTTCTTCCTGTCCAGTTTTTCACCCAAACAGTATGTCACTATGTACTGTATACAAAAATACCTTATACACCTACATTTTCTTTGTTTGAAACAATGCGTTTAAATAAGCTGTAAGAATCTTTACATAGTACAAGGGCTGGACATCATGAAATCCCTTCAACTTGTTCAGGTTTTGTGACATTTACCCCTTGCTACAATGCTTCTGGAATGGAAAGGGGCATTTAGAAATATTTTAATACTGCAGCACTAATTCAGCAGTTACTAGACAGCAAACAAATACTTTTCGAACTAACAAGTAAGACAAGAAATAGTTTACAGAAACTCCTAGTAGAACCTTGGGACCGTCGAGCTAGTCAGTCCCTTTATGAGCAGAGAAATGCTGCCTACATGTATAAACATAGGTTGGATCATCATGGTTTACAGTACCTCCTAAAATCATCAAATTGTGTGTTGACAGAAAATTGAGAACCCCTCCCCTAAGGGAAAGGGCACAAAGTTTGGCCCTACTGCACTCTGATGGGAATTATCCGACACAGTTCACAAACTTAACAGCCAAGAAACAGCAATGCTGATTGGTCCTTTCAACAATTTCCTGACTTTGACATATTAGCTATATTCAGTTCAATAGAAACTAGTTAGATGAGATTTAATGACACACCAACACAAATGTGTTATATAGTGTCAACTAGATAAAAAAGTAAAGTTCAAAAATGGTTTCAAACACGGTTCAAGTTCAAGTGCGATTTCAAATATAGTTCAAATATGGTGAAAGTCCTTCCCTTTAGTCGCCTCTTATGAAAGGCTGGAAATACTGTGGGCATATTCTACAACCCGCAGCCCACAGGGGGCTCAATAGAAACTAATCTGATTTTACTTTGACTGACTTTTACTTTACTCTTCAGTCCCCAAGAGTTAGACAAACCCTTTCCACAATGAATACATGTGAATAGCTTTACTAGCTTAAAAGTTTTCTTTTGGTCTTATATTTATGAACTGTTCAAAAGCTCCTAAGATTACTGGCTACAAAAATATCTGTTTTTTTATCAAATTGTTAGACGTCTTTTTTTTTTTCTAGCAATAATTTCTCTACAATCATAGCATAAATACAACCATTTCTTAGTAGACCATTCTCTGTGATTACTGTTCAGTTGAAACTCCTTAAGTAAAGCTAAGAAATTTGAATATTTATAAAAAAAAATTAAAACATGCCAAACTAAAAATTAATGTTCCCATCTCTATTTTCATGATAGATCCCAATCATTTGGGAAACGTTCTCATTTCCGTTTTTCATAAATTTGGAGTTTAAAACAATGTTCCTTAACTACTCTACTTTCTTTATAAAAGAGTAATTTTTAATGCCATCACCTTCTAACTCTTCTAGCTTAAAACACATGAACTTAATGACGATAAAATTTCACCATTCATATCTGAAATATTAGGCTGTAACTTTAATAACAACAAACTCCTTAAAATGCTGCACATGATTGTAATCTTAATTAAGCTTAGCTGTCAAGAATGTCACCCAAATTTACCCATATGAGGTAAACCTATTCCAAATGTTTTGGTAAATATAAACATATAAATAAAAACTCAATATTCACAATAATTAGTTTAAAAACATCATTTTCTCTCCAAAAAGCATTCCAAACTAGTTTACAGGAGAATCTTCATCAGATGATGGGCTTTTATTAAACTTTCTTCAAAAGTTCACACAAAGAACTTTGGCACTTGCAGTTATGAAGCACTAACCTGACCCTAAAAGTAAAGAGCTATATCTGCATAGTATGGAAAAATGGTGGCAGCAAACATTTCTTAGTACTGTTTCTGGATTTTGACGTCAACTTTTGGCGTGGGCTTTGATGACATTTTTACCATTGACATTAAGAAGAATAAAAGATTCACCACTCTGGCATGAATGGAATTATGCCCCATCAGGTTTCCAAACTGAATGCAATCTGCGGAGGTGGACACCACATAAAAGCTTTTAACATAAAATAAAGACTGTACTTTTCTAAAATCAAAATTTCACTGTTTCAATGACTTCATTTAATCAAGGTTCTATCCATTCATATTGATATGACATCTGGCTACAAAGTATGTTCGACATAATGTCAAGATATACTTTCCAAGTCATCATTATTTAACATGGTTTTCAGTGCTTCATCTCTGGTGATTTCAGATGACCTGTGACTGCCACTTAAAGCAACACAAATGACTTACTCAACGTTAGTCATCCCCATGCTGTAAAATGAAGCAAATATCTGACTTCTTTCAATGTTACTTAGCAATATACCCATTTATCAATATTTCAAATTAACTCAATGGCATGTGTGCCCACAGTAAATTCAACTCCCCCCACCCCCATCCTGTACTCTCCTGCACCCCCCCTTCAGCTATGCATGGAGAACTATACCTCCAAGGTAGAACTCCCATCAGTTGTGCATCCCAATTGGGGACACTTTAAAGGAGATATGACATCTTCTACCCCCAAACCAGGGGGATTGCTAGGAACTCTCTGCCCAAATTTACGAATAGCCCTAGAGTTCTAAATTCATTTGATAACTGCACTTTGATTGACATTCATTCAAACAATACAATTTCACTATGGTTGGTGAGGAATGACTTGCAAATTCAGTTCTGTTCACAATACACACACACACTGTATTTGGCAATATTGCCTACTAGACTGTAGGTCCACTAGTCCAGCGGTCCCCTAGTCTGAAAGGTCTCCTAGATTGAAGGTCCCACAAAAATACAGTTTACAACCTCACATTAACCACAATCCTAACTATATCCACAAAAGAGGTTGAGTTAACCTACAGTCTAATGGGTATCTCTTGCAGCAACAAGCATTTGGATCCCAATTTAATCGACTGTGTAAGAGGAAATCTGGCAATCCAGTTTTATTTTCAGAAACAACCTTAAATACCTATTCCTTCTCCAACCCCAATATAAGCATCATGAACTTAAACTCACACTGTCCTGTTTTTCTTTATGGGTTAACAGCATGATAGCCCCTAGTTTCAGTACCATTGATCTACCTACTTACCATTCCTTTCGATGTCTTACTTTCTTTTTTCAAAAGTATTGACTTGAATAGAGGAATTGTACCCTTAAGCCATAGTACACTTTAACTCCTTAAAGACCACAAAAATACAAAGTAACACAGAAAGGACACTTAGAACACTTCATGGCACCTTGGGATTACTTCCAGTAGACTTTTAGCTTTTATACTATGGATTTCAACCCAGTTTTATTTGCCTGGATACAATTTTTATGTTGCCAGACTTTTTGCATACAAATCTGAGAGTCTACTTTTGTTCACAAAATACCAGGATGGTTGTCAGGTATCATACCAAGTTTGTGCAGCACTGGCAGTATTATCCTGTAAAGTGGGCCATAATAGGAAATATTTTGGAAACCAGTGCTAGATTACACTATAATACCAACCTTTATGTTTTAGAGCTAGCACATATATGGTACACTAGTACAATCTATCAGACCCTAAGTAAAAATAAAATCCACAATCTAACCTAGATCACACCCCTCTCTAACCCCCTTCCTCTACCCCTCCCATGCCTCATCCCACCACCCTTCATACCCACCCATAAAAGTACTCCTAACAGCTAGATGAGTGAGGCAGGATGATGCTGCATAGAAGCTCAACCACTCCTGGTTAACTCAACAGGTTATATCTTTTCCACCCTTTGTACCCCACTATCAAGAACACATAGCAAGCAATCCAAGCTGTTTTTACACCTCATGCAATCCTCAAGAACAAGATTTATGGAGTGCACTTAAATCAAGGCATAATATGAATAATTTTTCCCTATTTCCTGTAATGTTTTAGCAGCAAATGGGCCTCCCACTTCACCACTCTTAAAAAGGGCCTGCTTGCCGTAGTCCTAAAAAGTGATGAAAGCAATGACGTACCTAGAAATGTGTATTTAACTTTGAAGGGTTTATGCAAAGAAGACAACTTGTTTCTGTGGAGAAACACAATCCTTAAGTATTCAATAATTGGTCAGCTGTTTCACGCAAACACTGTTTAGTTATCACCGGCCCCATCATAAGGGCCAATGATGGGATGGCTTTGACACCTACAGTCGGGCACTAATACCTCCTGGTCATGTCCTGTTTTCTTGTCAAATCTCCTTTTCAACATTTTCAAGCATTGGAACGGAACCCTAGACACACTTAAAGCCATTTTCTTTATTTCTTTTTCCAGAAAGAGAAAAAAAAACCTTTTAAAGTTTTGCCTTTGGCATCGTTCCACTCCATCCAGAAGATTACAACAATTATGATGATAACGCTTGGTCCACCTACTGGTCATTTCTTAAATAGAGGTCATTTTTCTTTTTTTGTTCCAAGTTATTTTGGATGCTATCTTTAGCAAACACATCAACGTACTCTTTTGGGCTTTGATACGACAAAGATATCATGACATTTGTCATGACAAAAATGTCAAGAATATATTGATACAAACAAAACACGTAGGAGCCTTACTGTATAATTAGCTAGAATATCTCCTCCGTATGAAACTCCAGTAAAATGCCGTTAAGTATTTCTCTGGACAACCAAGCTACAGTGGCCAGGAAATTTGCAAGTTGCCCAGGTAGTCAGTCAATGCAACTGACCAAGATGACTTACTAAAGTTAGACTAGCAGGCAAGATCTATTAGGATCAACAGTTTGTAGAGAAAACTTTTTGCATATGTGTACCTACGGAAAAGTCTTCATGCTCATGCAGAAACAATATAATTTAAAGTGGACCTAAAGTATAAAATTACAAGAATATATATTCTAGAGGTTTGAAAATAAATTTCATTCCTCCAACTCCCATTTTCAAAGCTTATTCCATCACTGGCATATAAAATATTGAAGTTATTCACTTAAAGAGATTTGCCAGAGACAAAATTTAATGACCTCAAAAACGCAGAAAATTTTTCTCTTTAAGTAGGTGAAAACAGCATCTCAACAGCTTGTAGCATTTGGAAGATACAATACTAATTATCAAAGGAATGCAATAATTTCTCAAATTAAAGTACATTATGGGAAATCTGTGATGTCATTGCAGCATATTAACCCGACATACAGTAGCACTGAATTTCTGCATGGTATTAATGCCACGTATTTAGCAACGTTGTTAAATATGCCTTTCATGTGGTATACAATTATGCTTAACCTACAAGAAAAGATATTCAAATATTCCAACAGAATCAAATTTCAAGGACAAACAGGACATTCAATTACCAAGAGAAACAAAAGGAATCTGAGGCGATGTGCCCACTTTGATTGCTACAGGGTTTGAAGGCATGAACTAGAATATTTTTCTCTCTCTCATGAGACCCTTGTGAAAAGCCACTGGAATATGCCACTGATTTGAAACTGTTGATTGTGCAATAAGTTGTGATGTCTTTCTTGTACAACTCACATTATCTGCTTCTGTTTCCTTTTAAAATGAAGATTTTTACATGACCTTGAAACATTTGCTGTTGCCTTGCTCAGGGTTTTTGTCAAGGGGGAAAGAGGGAATTTGTCCCCTTTCCCTTTCCAGGAGGAGGGTAAAATCCCCCTTTTCCATAAAAAGAAAAAAATTGTCAATACCTTGGTTTCTTACTTAAGAAGAGGACACTTTTGCAACAATGTTTGAACTTAATAAACAAATGGCTTTTAAAACCCTTCAAATTGTACTTTATAGGGACCTTGAAGCAAGCTTTTGTCCCCCTAACCCACTTGTAACTTTGGCCAAGGACAGTATTAATTTGGACTTGGGGTTTAGCAGTCACAAATCATCCCCCCTTTTTTTTTTTTGAGTTTCTGGCTGAATCCCTGTTGCTAACAGAACATGTTGTGGGGAGAGAGTTTATACAGCTGTACAACCTATAGCAGTAAGACAATCATATTTTGGCACAAGGAGCAGAGGCTTTCAAAAAAACAAAGAAAACCAAAGATCAAAAGTTCAACTAGCACATCACAATGACATCACAAGTTATTGTGCAATCTACCATTTTAAATTGATTGAATAAGTTTCAACATTTCATATCTCAACTCAGGAATGTCCTCTGAAGATGGGAGTTGGACCAGTTGGATGCATTTTTCAAGCTTCATACAATATCTGAATTTTTTGACTTCAGGTACACTTTAAAGAGTCATTTGATATCAGAATTAATAAAGTTGATTTACAGTCACAAAGGATTGAGCAAAGCAGCTGTTGCAAGTATACATCTAACATCAGACTTTTGCTTCACAGAGTTTCAAATTTCTTTCCAAAAGTGTCTGCAAAACTGTCTGTCATCTTTTGCTACTACTGTATTATGCATTGTGTGCTAAAACTAATCAAAACTTTTCACTACTATACCTCGATATCCACATGAAAAGTGCAGAGATTCTGAGAAAATAATTTCAAACAAAAAGAAAGTGCAGGTGCTGTCCATGACACTAAACTAGATACAACAACCGTCCTTTATTTTTATCACTGATCTAAAACATGATTTGAGTATCTCCTAAAATGAACTCCATTTTGGAACATGTGTTGTAGATGCAGGTGTATATATATTATTCATCCCTTTTTGAAGATGTGCCCATGCACACAGTCTTACTCTATAAGTGTGCTATTCAAAGGAGACAAAATAACCACAATTCACATTACACAAGGCAGATATCACCTGTATAGTTCACTGATAACACCCTGAATGATGTAACAGACATTACCTATAAAAAGACTAGCAGTTCAGTGGTGCAAAGAACCTCAATAATTTACTATAAGGACAAACT
>WURT03000003.1:329913-344066 GCA_009936505.3 Holothuria glaberrima | reverse complement strand
TATTTCTTACGCATATATAATGAAGGAGAACCGATTACGTCTAGGACAAATGGGATTATTTCTTGCACTTATATATAAATATATATATATATATATATTGGTATACCGCGAGAAAGTATTCTTGTCTCGACAAAATTTAACAATGGTTACGCTTTATAGACGACATCTTCATGATCTGGCCCCACGGTGCAGATATCCTGAAAAGTTTTGTGGACAACATCAATTCGTTCCACCCCACTGTCAAATTTACGCCTGACTTCTCTTGAGTCAGTGTCACTTCTTGGACACAACACCCAGTCAGCAAATTTGGTCTCTTCACCAACAGCCCGCCGTCGTCCATATCGGCGGTCCGCCGACGGCCAGCCCCCGGCGGGCCGCTAGAGAAATTCCCGATGTCTCGTCAGTGGTTCGCCGACGGCAAGCCGTCGGCATGCCTGCAGCGTACCGCCGGCTGACCACCGAAGGCAAGCAGTCGGCGGGCCTGTAGCGGTACACCGACGGTCCACCTGCGGTCATTCCCAGACGGCTGGGTATTAAATCAAATCCCGTATCTAAGGCTTTTTATTATATAGCTATTCAGATAAACCTATAATCTGCCAATAAATGGATGGCGCCAATTTAGTAGGCACAGTTATGCTTGCTGTGTACTTTCAACTCGTTGACAAAAAAAAAAAAAAAAAAAAAAAACAGACGACTCGATTGCTGCATTCTGAGCTTCTCACATTTTATTTACTAAAAACCAGAGGCAGTCTTCTCTAGTGGCGAGAAAGGCAAAGAAGAGCAAAGAGGAAATAATAAAAAATAAAGCAAATAAGAAAAAGCTAGGTTAGACATGTCCCGTAAAAAGAGATTGACTGAGTAACTCATAATGCTATTTGACTAAATTGAGACAAACACATAGATGTAACAACACCAAACGGAATAAGTTGAAACTGGCAATTAAATTTAACATGATCGTTCATGATAACAGCCAAGATAATGGCCATATTAGAAAGTCAATGTCAAAAGTAAACCTTGGCCACTTTATAAACAGACATTAGAACAACTGGGAAGCGTTCCCCATGGGGAGCATTCCCCGTTGGCCAAAATCCCACGGGTAATGCTTTTCACGGGGAATGCTTTTCACGGGGAATGCTTTTCACGGGAAATATTTATGGGGGATACTCCCCATGGGAAATATTGCCCATGGGGATTTGTCATGTGAGTAATTTTACACATAAAAAATCAAAAATCATATCTTTCAATATACGTAGGCAAATCATGGGACAATATATTTATATATCCATAATGAACGCTGTTATCAGGTTATGGTGATGCTAGAGATGTATATTTATTCTGCCTGTGTGTTGTCTTTCAGTGGATTTCAATACTGCATGCAACTATAGCACTTAAAGATTATAAATGGTCACACTTTTTTGTCCTTTCCACACCCTTGTAATTACAGTTCATGGATGCAAACATGATATTTACTGAGAAACAGTTTTGGGTGAACGAAATGTCACAATATAGCTCCACCTCCAATTTGTTCTTTTTTCAAGGATGAATAGTTACATGCCTCCCCCATCCATACAGATACAAAGTTCTCTCCACATATGCTCATGAAGCTAGCCTTTGAAGAGTTCCAAACAAATTTATGACTGACATACCAGAGGCTCAAATATACATGTTCATACAGTACAGTATGAAGTTTTCACAAACAGTTCATTCAAGTTGTAGTACCAATTAAGCAGTGAAAAGTGACAGGGCCATCACATGTCCTCTTCAGTTTCTTGCGGAGTATAATTAAAATAAATCAGCAGATTCCCGGCACTCTTTTAAGTGAAAGATATTAAAGTCACAACATACAGCATTTATACCATACTTCCATGATTGCACAACTTCTTTCCAAGCTGCATATGCTACCTGTACCAGTAACTGATGTTTTGACTGTTAGCTTCCACTGTACAACCTTACAGTACAGCACTGTCAGTGCAAGTTATTTGTTACTGTTGTAAACTCAGTGCACACTGCAGGATGTACATGTGTGTGTAGACCAAACAATGGTGTTTATTTGAAAAGCCCTATGCACACTCATCAACCAATCACAATGAACTAGCCTCCACCCTTAAGAGGGCGCATGACATGCACTGTGATGCAACAACAGTTTATTGTAGGTCTACTATAGAGGAGTAAGTTCTACAGTAGGCCCTACCCAGCCAGCACAGGTATATGGGCCCCACATGGGACCAACGCAAGTTGTTATATGGGCCCAGTATGGGACATCCATGTAGGTCCCACGTATATTTGTCCGCAGGCTCAACATGGGAAGCCTATATGGGATTAATGTGGGGCCTACATGGTTCCCAGAGATTAAAGACTATATGGGGTCTGCGTGTGACCCACATGGGTGCATAAATATGGCAACCACGTGGGGTTTACATGGGCCCAATAAAGAAAACTACTGGTAACATGGGGCATATAAGAGACTCACATAAATGCCTGACCCCTCTACCATATCTCACCCACATAGTCTCCATGTAGTATCCACATGGGGCCAACACAGGGGCATATGGGTCATACATGGGGTACGTGAGGGTCCCAAATATTTATCAATGGACCTGTCCCACTGTCATTAATGTTCTTCAGTCTTCAATTGAGCCTCACGCCATTGGAATGCTCTGCAAATGTTACTGGTTTATACACTGCGAGACCCTTCTACAGTATATCCCAGGACAAAATCTCACACTGAACCTGTTTGTGTTTCTCATAAGAGGCGAAAGGGGAGGACATACAACATTTAGTTGTCATTAAAACTACTTTATTATAGTGGGAGGAAACTGCAGCAAAAAAAAAAAAATGCTGTCAGTTTGATCTAAGGTTGGCACAGCTACTCTGCAGTGCTGATGACAGGTTGCAATCACCTCTCAAATTTTAGGAAAGATGCCAATTCGCACTCATCCAGTAAAAGAAGATCAACAACACCAGGATCACACGCCTGACTTGTTAATACACATATCAACACCATATGTATCACCCAGGTGAAATGATGCAACAGTGAGTAGAAAAGTTTCAATGGTATTATCCACGATCTTGATCTTCTGTGGACTTCTCAATTAGGTAGTGCAGAGAAACTTGCAGAGAATTTATATGGTAGTGCAACAAACTTTATATTTTTTTGAACTGTTCAAATAACTAAGTTGGCATAAACTTTTGTGTAAGATAACAAACATAGAAAGCTATGGTTGATAAAAACACTGCATTATTTTTACGACATGTAACATTATTCAAGGTGTTCGTAGAGTGGAAATCAACAATATAACATTACCAAAATACATATCAACATTTTAAAAAAATACTGTTAGTAAAACCTGAGATGTAACTTCATACAAGATTCTATTCCATGAGTATATTGCAAAAGAACAGATCATGCGTAAGAAAATTTTCACACTATTGATCTTTGTGAAGTGAAAAATTGAGCTAAAATGTAACTTATTAAATACTTTGCCACCCATGTTGTGTATCAAAATAAACAATTTATTTCATGCTATGATTTGGTGAGGTACTGGTCTATACTTCTGCTTTAAACATGCTTATCTCTCCTATTGTACTCTGCACTGGTTGACTGTAAAATGTTACTTTAGTTACAAAGTCACCAATCAAGGCACCAAACAGTATTTAAATACCTAAAATATAGTCAATAATGTAATTTGATATGAATTGTTTGTAAATATGTTGGAATGGTAAGGTATACATGTTTGTAAACCACTTTTACCTAACATTTTGCAATGGGTAGCTGACCAGGAAAGTGCAGATGCAAATGCTACGTTACAAAGACACCACAAGTGGGACAAAATGCAGTCTTTGTAACTAACGTAACATTTGGCACTCACTGATGGTCAGGCATGTATAATGTGAGGATTTTAGTCAAGGGATATTAATGTATTATTGCAACTTGTAATATGCACACATTTACAGTTAATTATAGCCAATTTAGGTCAGTTGAATTTACCCTTAGTACCTAAATCTACTTTGGTGTCTTGATAACTAACTTAACATTACAGACCAGTTAGCGTAACAACAGTGCTGTGTAAAATACTGTGAGCTGCTTGTTAAAATTTATTCGAAGACTGATAAAATACAGTATGGGCTACTACATTGCGTCATGGCAGTTCAAAATACAGTACGAACTACATATATACAGTAGGAGTGAATCAGTGGTGATAAACTTGTACAGTACTAACTATGGCAGTTACGTGCTGGGGTATGATTCATAGCAGTACAAAAACATGAGAAATTGCATGCCAGTATTGTGTGAGTAATTGAAAATAGCCTAGACTCTATAACTGAATTTTCTAAGTTGCAGTTGTAGGCTATGAAGAAATAAGCTGTATTCATTATAGGCTGCATTTACAACTTATAGACATATGAATGAATGGTTATGGTTAGCTTTCATTTCATGCATTTATCATGGGGGAGGGTGGTAGAATGGACTATATCTTACCTTTCACAATTATCAGTTAGGATCTATAATTAGGATTAAAGACTTTTAATTTTATCCCGCTAGTGCATGTTAAAGAGATCGGCACGTACAGTTGAGGTGCAGTGTATCATATATAGTCCCGCAGGCCTTGTAACTGTTGTGTCAGTCAATGTTCACATAAGCATGATAGCGCGATTACCTCACTCTTCTTAAAAAAGTTTTAAGGACTTGCGCAGGAATATCGCCTGCGGGGAAAACGGGGAAAACCTGTTAAATAAAAGTGGGGGCTTTATGCTGCTTTGACTTTATTATTAAGATCCTGGGTATCAACCTTTGATCAATACCCTAAAAATATATGGGAGGAAGACCCCCCCCCCCTTTGCAATTCTGAGACCTGCCAAGTATACATGTATGCCTATGTATGTCCCATTACAATCTTTCCAATTAAAGCTGCTGTGCTGTGACCTGTGCTTTGTAGCAGCGGGTATGAAACAAGAGCAGAAATCCTTTCCTTTCTTTCCTGCAGCACTAGTCTTGACTATCTAATATGTAATGTTACGTGGGGGAAATTTCGTGAACTTTAATTACTGTATAATGTACCAAGGAAGCTGCTATGAGGCATGTTATGTAGGTTTTGACGCAATGGTGAACGTGTAGGGTATGTTGTGTTAATACGTGGCACGTGGTTACGGGCATGCAAGTCCTAGATCGAGGTTTCAAATGTTTTCATATTCGCTGTATTATTGACATTTTTTTTCAATTAACAGGATCTAATCGCGTTATTTTTGAAGCCGTATTAACAAAATACTCAAAAGGTCATCCTCGTCTACACTTAAGCATTTCCAACATTGAATGAGATACTTTAAGCCCGAAATTTTCTTAGCGATACGCGCTAGTAACCTATGGTTTCCCTTCGGTTAGGTCAGTGCTTCCCAGTCAGGTCACACAAGCCTTGGGGCAGCTGACAAGGAAAAATGTGGATTTGCGTGATTGTGTAAGGAGTTCTGGACTCCGATCAATGAACTGCTTAGTCTTTTTTGTTTTGTTGGTTCGTATTTACATACATGCACATGATGCTTGGGTCAATGGCTAGTCACTAGACACTAAATAATAATTAGCAGTGCCATGAACAGATGGAACGCATATTGGAGTACGTTAATTTCCATCAGCAAAAAATTCATATCCGACAGGCTTTTATGTCAAAATATTTTTAGGGGAGGACCCATACTTTCCGTCTTTGTCAATTTGACCAGTTAAAGAGTCATACTCATGTATGAGTTATACTCGTGGCCATATGCAGCCCGATCGCCCTTGAATGTTCAAATGTTAAAATTTACAAAATTTTTAAAATAAAGAATTTTTAGATGTATACTTTGTAAGGCACGGAACTTCCATTTCTGGCAATATGGAATAGACACGCAGCGTTGGGAGAGGGGGACTCGAACAACCGTCCCTCCTTTGAGGGTAATTATCTCTGCCTATTTTGATATAAACTGCTAAAAATGTTGTCTTCGGCGCGATTCGTGAGCATCCATCGTAAGAACTCCGTCACCCATTTTTACTTTCTTCAGGATTAAGCTCCGGAGAACCTTAGAATAATCCACCCTCCCTTTCTTCCTCAAGCTCTGCATCATCAATCCCAGCCAGCTGTTGGTCTTTAGGTGTGAGGCTGTGTTCGCGTTAGACAGTGTTTCGGTTCAACATTTTCCTGGGAAGACCTGCAGCCCATTTTGGAGACTTCTCGCCTTAAATCTTTATTTTCACAAAGTGAGCCATTGAAAGCGATACAACGACGTTCAAAATCGTGGATCTTTACCAAACAGTTACTTGAACATTAAGTAAATTGAATCTTTGCATTTGTTCTAGTATGGGAAAGAAAAAGGATTGAGAAAAAGACAATTTAAGTTTTGGTTTAATTTTGTTAATCAATTTTTTTTTAATTTATTTTAATTTTGGGGAAGAATGGAACAAGTTTTCAACCAAGAAAAAATTTAGAAGAAAAGGTTAAGAGCCACTAGTTTAGGGCCGTTGGTGCATTAGGTATCTGCTTAATACAAAACTCCCCTAAATACCATTCTTCCCCAAGTCATCAAACCTCCTAGCCCTGCGACTGAATCACGAATGTATTCTTTTTATGTGTTCTGTTTATTTTTAATAAATACTCACTTCACTTAAAACTTTCTCGTATTGACATGACTTCAGGTAATAGTCCTGCTCCGATAGGTGAAATTCTCGGTGCTGATTTTCTAGAACATGTATACACCATGCTGCTGCTACCATCAGAATACTAAAGTTTACGTTTGTTTATGTTTATTGATGTAGCGATTATTATTGTACTCCCGCAGATTCGCCGTCTTGTTGCAATTACTGTAACAAGAATATAAAAGAATAGTCCAAAACACTTTCATTTAATTCCTCAACATGGAAAAAAAATATTAAAGTCCAACGTGCAAATATTGAAAGTTTCCGTTTTTTTCATTTATGATAAAACAACGATTAAAAGGACGTAATTTTTTGAAGCCATCAAAAAAGGTTATGACGTTGAACTCTCACTTGCTATACTTTATGTACTGTAACGCTATGCTAACGTTAGCCCAACACTGGCAACAGCAACAGTTAGTGTACCGAAGGCAAATAATGGCAATTGAGTAGCCTAGCTGCGGTATTGTGCAAGACACGTTCCATGTCATTTTTTTGTCAAAAATCCGAGGAATAATACTAGCACTTTCAAACGAACTTCCATTTTTTCGAAAGCAGCAGACCTTCTCTCACTGGCCTCTCTTGATTTTGACTGCCTATTTTTATGGATAAGTAAGGTTGGGACGGCGTCTGCTTTTAATAGTTTTCTTCGGTGGTCGAAGTCCAAATTCTGCTGCAACGTTCCTAACGAGGTTGTCTTCACACATCACACGGCTTCTGTTGAAGGAATACGTAAGCTTGTTAGTCCCAATAGCATGCAGCCATTTCTAACACCTCCCTGGATCCTTTTTGCATCAGGAACAGCAAAGAACCTTTTTGCTGAGGTTGCCGAAGGCCGATTTACATCAAAGGCCTGACACATCGGCATCGTCATAGCGTCTGTCACGCTAAAGTTACTACATAAGACATTAGTCAAGGTAACCCTGCGGTAAGGTCAAGTGTTACGTTTGCTCTTTTCAGTAGTCGGGAATGAGTGAAAAAAACTGTACGTTTTCTAGTACAGCAGGGTTATCCTGACTACTATAATATAAACGGGGCTCCTGGTTTACTGTACGGGAGTTTTGTAAACATGAAGTGAGAGTTCTACGTCACGAAACTGTTGTAATGAATTATTAACAAGGCAGGCTTGAACATTCTGAGGCTAGATATTTCGCGGTAAATTTATTAATTTATTCTCTTTACCAATCCGTAAGTCTTAGGACTTTCTTAAGGTAGCACTTTTAGAATATTTTTATGTCTCCTGTAGTTGTAAACCCCTCTCGGACTATTGTTTTAAGCAAGATAAGTAAAATTTGCCAGAGTTGCCCCTCTTGAGCGGGTGAGGGGGATACAAGTTCTAAATTATGAAAGGTAGAAAAGTCATATACAAATTGAAAGGCCTTGGGAAGTCGCATTTCCGGTAATCTGCAGACATCGGCTCTTTTGAGGGAAAATTCTTTGTAGGCTGCATGCCACAGGTGGTAGCGCTCCCTTTAGAAAGTGTCACGTGTTAGTTCCACTACACATATATATTCATCACAAATGATACTGAAAGAGCCCCCCCCCATGTCATAGGTTACGGGGCCCCTTGATTGGAAATCCGGATCTATTAGTACATATTTTAAGTTTTCCGGGATTATTTTTCTTATAGGTGTAATTGAAAGTTGTCGTGAAAACAAAATTTACTTCTTAATAACCCTTACAGGAAATTAAAAAGTTTTTAACTTAGTATGTTGTAGAAAACGTTTATTTTTCCTCTCCGTTTCTTTTGCTGTTCTTTTTCGTTCCCCTTTTGCCTTCTGAGGATCGAGCGGTTCCCAGGGTCCTTCCCATACTCATAAAACGAAACCAATGGAAACGGCCATACTTTCGCAATCGTGGCTGAATTGGAAAATAGACGGCCATATGTCTGACTTCAAAAGCGTGAGAACATAAGACACTTCCAGTAACATCACTTTACTTTGCCTAACCTTCTCAAGGAAAGAGACTACAAGAGATATGTTTTATCGCTGAGCCCCTAGCATGGGAAGGTTAGTCATACATGCCAGGTGAGGATTCACGAAATTAGGGAGCAGAGAGGGAAAGCACTTAATTATGACATTTTCTGTTATTTCAATGATGACCTCAGGAAGGGTTCTTGTAGTTCGAATGATGTGGGAACAATAAATGTCAGCTAACCTTTTGGTATGCAGCTGCCTCGGTAGTGCACTTTGAAAAGTCTTTCTCGGCGAATTATTCCAACTCATTTCCCCCTGTTTTTCTTTATTTCCCCACGATTTGGAATGGATATCAAACCTGTTCTATCCTGCTACCCTTGTACACCAGACAAATCTTACTGCGGCTTTTGGGCTTTTGAGAAGTTATAGGATGGTTACGTCAACAACAATTATTTTTGGTAGACCTACATAGTATGTCCCGTCTAGTAGTAGCCGTACTTGTACACGTGTTCGAGCCTTACTCGCACCCGAACCCTACCCCATGACCAGTGGCGTAGCCAGAAATTTTTTAGTGCAGGAGCGCTGGGGGTGGCTTGACAATTTTATGGAAGGGCGCCTTGTCATTATTATTGGCTTAACCAGATTTTTCTCAAGGGGATGGAGTATGCCGTGTGTTCGCCGGCCCGAAGAAGGGGTCTAAGTGGATGGGGTGTCCCCTCCACTTCGAAAATTTTGGAAAACTTAGGTGTTCTCAGATGCAATCTGATGCCACATATGCTACCATTTGAAGTAAAATTTGCTTTAAAAAATTATGACTTTTAGGAACTGAGAAAAAATCGGCATCAGTGAGCGGGGCATTGCCCCCCCCTAAAATGCCACTGGTTACTATCTATCGGAGAGCCACCATTGGTTAGAGCGAAACGTAACAAAAAATTTCAGCTAAAAATGCCTTCTATTTCAGTGATTTTAAGAAGAGAAGAAACAACAAATTTATGGAGGGTGGAACCCAGGAGTTGTTGTCCGACTGGAGATAGCACGAAAAGTTTAATTTATGCTTATACTTTATGATCTATTTAAGTGTGAAAAGATTACCAACTATAAGCGGTGATATAGCTTGTAAGGACTTAGGTCCTTTATTTAATGCTTTCAGTTTCATTTCTTTGTCCTCGTGACATCATTCACCTCTAGAAATACTTTAACAAGTGGCTTAACTTGAATAATGTTTTGATGTGTAGGCTGGTTAACCGCCATCATAGTAATGACAGGGTTTTCAAACTCAAAACGACTGTTTAATATAACTACATCAATAGAAATGCCCTAACACCATCTAAAGAGACCATACGCAAATGAGCTAAAGAGAGAGGCTTAATTCTTATACTGCATTCTGGAAAAAATTTCCTCAAGTTTTCTAAAGAAACCGGACATAAATCTTTGTTCACAATTTAACATAAAATTAAAACCAATGTGGTCTCACTTGGGACACAAAGCGACATTTGAGAGAAAATATACTTATTTTTCAGGCGACTGGCAATGCTTTGATAATAGATAAAATCACCATTGTTCTACTCCAGATGTAGCAGACGACAAATTTCTATGTGTTAACTTTTTAATCCAGCTTAGTTCTAATAGAAATCTTAAGAGCAAGAAAATCGAATGATTTCTACCTTGAATGCGCAAATATCTGGCAGTTAAGGGGAGCTATCTCCATTCGGATAACTACTCTCTGGTGGAGCTATGTCGGTTGTGTGTGTTCTGCTTTGCATACGAGAGATCCCTGGATCAAATTCTGGTGGTATCTCCTGGAAATATTCAGGGGTGACAAAGCTGCTTGTCCGTGAAAGCTGTTTGCAGTGCTATGGTGTCTGGTTGTGAGACAACAGGAAGTAACCGATTCAGGTCTTCACTGAGTCGGTTCTGTTTTCGAACAGTGGTGTCGATCATGCAATTGTTATCCCTTCAAGCCTCTGAAAAAGCACCAGATGATTGGGTATACACTCCTTCCGTCGATAAGTGCACTTTGCTTCGTTACGCTCTGAGCTAGTCGAATTTTGTTGGTGTTCACCAAAGATCAAATTGGTGTATGGTTCTTTTGAGTGTGTTGACTAGTTATGTTCCCTTAAGCCTTGATTATGTGCACATTTAAGGCTCTCTCGGTTTATCCAAATGATCAAGTAACTTCGCCTGTTTCCCATGCTAGTTACGCCTATGCAATAGCGATTGTCTGTTATGATTGTAATCATTTTTAACGACATTACAGCGCATAACTGACTGCCCGAGATGGTTACTGAAGATCTATGGAAAGCCCTCACGGTATATACTATCCAGCGAGGACTTGGTATTTCCGGAGGGAAGGAAAGTCGTCACTGAAAAAAGACCTCCCTGAATATGAACTTGATTTTGCCCCCCTCCCCACAACAAAATTTCTTAGAGCCGTCCATGGAGACTGGCCCCTGAATAGGGTTCTGTTAAATGCTTAAACGGTAGAAGTATTATATCACCCTTTACTGTAACAGGTATATATACAACCCAAGTCTTACTTGTTATTGGTAAATCTCAGTTGCATACCATGGTAGGTCACTATGTGATGAACTTGACCTGATTCGCTCACTCAAGTGAGTCCTACAGTGCTAGCTAGCTACTGAAAATCAAGTTTTATTGTTTATAGCATATTATGGCAACACTGCAGGAATCCCCTAAAATTTTCTTACTGGTACGATGACAGCACTCCAATAACGTATGAAACTAGATATACACTAAGCAACAAAACAGATCCTGTAGTTAGTTGACCGATCATGCTAGACCTAAGTTCGTGTAAATTGTCAGTAAACTTGCAAAATTTATTCACATCTTTGTGTTACCATTACTGTTCAAAGGTCAAAACATAAGACTTACCGGGAACGAAATAAGCTGAATGGGTAAGCGTGCTGGGAGGAGGGAGCACGGGTCCTAGTTAGTACGGTACCTAATATCAGTTTCCTCGTTCTTTGAATCCTTATGAGAAGAAAATACATTTTAAGTTCTTTCATCATAACGGGTGGGCTCGGTACATCGAAATAGGCACGATGTTATGATTCCTGCTATCAGTTATCAATTACATTTCTGACTGAGGATTTGTCTAACGAGGTATGCTTTTTGCATCTTTATAAACATTGAAATATGGTTTGAAAGATGAAGGGTCCTGTCTTTGCATAAGCAAGGTTCTCTGATTTTCCTTCATCAATCGATTTTTAAGTCGTCTTTGTGTTTGTTAAATTTTAAAATCTCAAACAGAGTTCTAACGGAGTTAGGTAAGTTTTATTTTGCAACGACACTAGTGGATCGTATTAACATCCGCCACTGTGGTGCATACACATTTTCAATTGGAGAGATATGCGGTTTGGCGGGCTTAGGCTTTTTTCGACAAAAACAAAACTGTTTCCATGGAAATGGATGGTAACATATTTCTCTTGAATAAATAGAACCAGTCATTTCCTTGGTTATGGGTTGAAAGCTTGCACAATATGAAACATGTTTAAGGGTTCTTTTGAGCAGAACAAGAACTAAATGAGACATTGTCCAGACCTTTGTACGAGAAAAATAGGGTGAAGAATCGTGTATTTGGAGTTTAGACCATTCTCCTAACCTCCTTTTGACATGCTGTAAATGTTGAGTTATAAATAGGAATACCAAACGCGTAAAGGACCACGTCTGGATTGGTTACGCTGGATAACTTTGCCCGAAATGTTTTTTGTATGCTTACCCGAAAAGATAGCATATGTTGCATATCGTGAACAAGTCCGTTTGGAAAGTCTGGCAGCGTTCCCCGGTTTTTGGTATAAAAGTCCGGGGAGTTAATTTGTGCTCAATCTATGATTCTCTGGAGCGTGCTAATTGATTTGTTTGCTCGACCGGTTGGTCGGCTCAAGTATCTTGCCTAATAGAAGTGACTGAATGCAATGGAAGCTATGGCTTGCACTGTTCTTCTCTACTGAGGAAGTCAGGCAAACAATTGTCTAATGTGCCATGCACAACTTTCCCTAACAAAAAGATTAAATTCGTTGATTGACAGGGAAAAGTTGGCTTTCAGACTCTAACCCAGTTGTTCACCTTATGTTACCCAAAATGACACACTTTTTGCTTGAATTGTGGTGCAGCCCCACCCCCCCCCCACCCCTTCGAACTCGAATGAGGAATATAAT
Organism: Holothuria glaberrima; assembly: GCA_009936505.3. Classification (NCBI taxonomy): domain Eukaryota; kingdom Metazoa; phylum Echinodermata; class Holothuroidea; order Aspidochirotida; family Holothuriidae; genus Holothuria; species Holothuria glaberrima. The sequence continues at coordinate 331,314 of WURT03000003.1, read as the reverse complement.
AATATTGTTAGCCTTGCCAGGAAAACCATTCCGCTTTGGCATGTGACATTGTTTATTTGAAACTGTAAAAAGTATTTAACAAAAAACAAGAAACTATGACCCTTAAAACTGTTTCGGACCAGCTGTAATTTCAATTTTCTCTACATGTGAGCAGTGAGCCGTTTATCTTTCGTGACGTGTTGTATTTAAACGTGGCTGAAAACAATAACTTTGGTACCAACTTTCTGAAAATCGCTGCCTTTCTGGTTATAAGCAACTATTTTATTTAAATAATTAAAGACTTAAAGGGTGCAAAATGAAACAAATTTACAAGTTACGTTTTGATATACAAACATATCAAAGTAGACTGTAACGTAAAACGTCGTCCGTACTCTCAAGAGCACAGAACGTGCTTGGTGGAAACACGTCAATACTTTCGTGAATTAAAAGTACCCTTGATTGTCTAAAGTGCTTTATTTTCAACACCGTTCCATATTACAAGAAAGCATGCAAGCACGTGTTCAGAATTTTAAATTTTAAAGAGAAAACTCGATATGGGAGACCTGTCATATTCATAGTTTTATCACCTTGTGCTAACCACACGCACCCAACTTCCGTTTGGGGGTGCAACCGCGGTTCTGACCGAAAATTTTGTGTACTGTTTGTGTTTTCCCGGCAGTACCATATATTTTCCCAAAGATAGCAGTTTTTTCTGCCCAAATGGAGGGTGTCTAAATTAGACCCGAGATCCCTTGCTTAATAATCATTAGCATTGTTTTGACTAGTTATGCATTCTTAGAATACCTATTCAAATTTGAAGAGAATCTTATCAGAGGGGCACTGAATAGGAAAATTGATTAATTATTCGAATAGACTTTTTCAGAAATGATTAGAACTGATTCATTTTTGGATCTAATCAAATTTTTTGAAGAGATTTCCTATTCAGTTCCCCTTTGAATAGGCATTTTTAGAGTGTGTGTGGAAATAGGGGCTAGTTGCTAATCTCTACTAGAGAATGTTCGTGTTGCTTTTATGAACTTGTAGCCGACCGTATCTCAGTCACTTGTTACATGTAAATGAGAATGAGGTAAATACTTCAAAGTAGAATTCCTCTTTAACATAAAAGAACATATTAATTATCATTGTGGATATATCTACTACCCCAAAACAGATGTAACGCATTGAACCCCTTTTTTTTTGAAAAATTAACAATACGCATATATATATATATATGCCCCAGTCGTTAAAGCCACTTTGACGTAAGTTCTTTTACCTAACTCGTATGGTGTCTTCATTTAACTTCTTGTTCTAATTGTAACTGTACACCGACGCAGAACTACATGTTTGTATATATATATATATATATATATTTCTCTAATTCCCACCTTAGGGCGAAAGAAGTTGTTGAAAAGTCGACCATAG
>WURT03000003.1:300213-318168 GCA_009936505.3 Holothuria glaberrima | reverse complement strand
TAGATGAAGTAAACATTCACTGCCAACAACTTTGAAGACCATGTAGCAGTCACCAGAGTTACAGGCAAACTTCACATCAGCTAAAATTTTTTTTTTATGCAGTGCTCATGGCTCAGTTTCATTACATTTAGCAAGGAACCATAGTGCCCATTGGGCTCTTGTTGTTTTTGTAATTTGTGAGAGATATAGTGATAGAGGGGGGAATTACATTGGGTGATAGGGGTGCTACTGATCTCCATAATAAATACTGGTGAAAAACAGTTTTAATAATAATAGTAGGACTTGAAATGAAAAAAAAAAGTACAGTTTTCAGAAAACCCACCAAGGGAATTTGTGGGTTGTAAGTTCCTGTCGTTTAATTATGAAGTAACAGTTTATAACCTGGGAGAAAAGATATTTGGTGTCACATTGTAATTTGTTAGCTTGGAAACTCCAGTTGGGAATCACTTTGAATTTAGCTTCACAAAAGTTGCAAACGAATATTTTCTCATGCTCATGTCTACGAGTGTTTGTGATCATGGCATTTTAAGTGTCAAAGGTAGAAACTACTAATCAAGATCGAAGTCACTGCTATTCAGTTTGAACATTGAGCTTTTTTATCGGTTGAAACCATGGGGTCTGTGTGAAAAACTAGTGGTACTATTTTGTACAGTTTAGCAGGTCATGGAAGATTTTCATGGAAGGTCGTAGATTTTTACTTTTGTATTTTCCATGCCTTGAAAGTTATTGCAAAATGTGAGCTTGGTTAAAAATTTATGGAAACTCATGGAATATTAACATTAATGGAGAAAAGAATGTCATCTGTAAACTGTGCAATTATGTTCTTTAAAGGTGAAAATGACATGTCTGGAAAAGTCATGGAATACTTGCTATAGAGGTCATGGAAAGTCATGGGGTTTTGAAGGGAAGAAACTTCAGGAACCTCGTAGTGGGACTTTAAAAAGTTATTTCATTTTGTCAGTGTGTGGGGTACCTGACAGTTATTTTCTCTTTAGGAAAGAGAATGTGTAGGAGTTATGGAGATGGAACTCTGGTGTCTGACTTCCTGCCAACAAAAACAACCGTTACTGGAAGTGTCTTTGTCCAGATAATAATAATAATTAAAATAATTTAGGCCTTGAAGGGCAGTTGTTTTATGACACAAAGCAGCCATGAATGTGGAGGAAGCTTATGGCTCATGAATTACAACTTTACATTGGGTAGCAGTCAACTCAACAATTTGGATCAAAATTAAGTTTCTTTTCAAAGGGCAGTCAGATTGGAAAACCATAGATTTCTCCTGGATGAAAAACCCACTTTACTTTGACCTGGCCAGGTATTAAACTCAGAACCTCCTGGTTGCGAAGCTTCATTGCTTCAAATTCCAACGCCTTTATCCAATCGGCCACAGGACTAGTTAGCAGCACCAGATAGCAACTCAGAATGAAACAGTGAACTTGTGTCTTGTATGCTATAAATTGCAGCCTACATGTAATATTTCTGTTTTTTGAAGAACACAGTCCTGTTTCATGACTTTGGTCCGTTGGCAGCAAACACATCAGCTTTCTCCTTGTTTTATTTCCGTGATTCCTTTCCCAGAAATTTGATGGTCATTAAATGAGTACCACTTTCACATTTTAAGCAGATGGATAGGCAGACCTTAATTTAGATTTTCCGTGTGTGCTTCAAATCATATTCCTCAGGAAATTAAGGAGTGCAGTAAGTGTGCTGTTTTATTAAACTGTAATAGATTTACCTGAGTTCCCATTCTTTATCGAGGTGTGCAAAAAATCGCACTTCTCACAGTGATTTGAGGCAAGTGATGGTGTGCCATCGCACTCGCACACCTCAAAATTCAAGGCCTTGATAGGGTAACTACCACATGACAGCTATTTACTGTTTTCTTTGCAGGTTCTATTCATTGCTGATGAGGTGCAGACAGGCTTAGCAAGGACTGGAAGATTCCTCTGCGTGGATTATGAAAATGTGAAACCAGACTTACTGATCCTAGGGAAAGCCCTGTCAGGGGGCATGTACCCGGTGAGTTTTTAGAGTAGTATACAAGTCACTCTCTAAAGCTACAGTTCTCAACTTTTTGATTACTGCTGACCCTCTATGGCCCCTTATCGTTTGTTAATGACCCCCAAACACCAAATATGTAAATATGACACAGTTCTACAATACTATACAAAGCCCCACCTCGGATAGTGGTACAGCAATAGGGCTCTCAAAACCACTGATAATGGTAAGATGCTATGAAACTGCTGATAATGGATAAGGGCTGTGCTGTCCACAGAAACCTAACTTATAAATGTCCAGTACTGCAATTTAAGTTGTGAGCTGAATTATCAGGGGTGCAAACAAGGACTGACAAGTGTTGATTTTCCCATCCAGGCACTAAACTTTCAGACTGATTGTTCAAATTTCAAATCTTGGTGTTGAGCCCCTGAGCTGAAAAAAAGAAAGACAATGCTGGTTTAAATGGTTTTTTACCTGTAATAATTGCCATATTATAAAATTGTCAGGTTTAGGATGTTTCCTTTCCATGTAGGTTTCCGCAGTTTTAGCCAATGATGAGGTAATGCTGACCATCAAACCAGGAGAGCATGGGTCTACGTACGGTGGTAACCCGATTGCTTGTAAAGTAGGGAGGGCAGCATTGGAGGTAAGTGTTGTGGAAAGGTGAAGGTAATTGGTTGTTGGGCTTATTCACTCAGTTTGAAAAGGTATATTGCTCAATAATTTGCGATATCATTCATATCTTTAGTCTGGGAAACTTACTGTTACCTTTGCATTCAAATGCTACAATATTTTTGGATTTACATAACAATCTGAACAGCTGCAGCAAAATAAGGGGTGATACAAGCTTTCCTAGGTGTGATTACCTTTGCAGCTCGTGTGTATATGTACCTTTTAGGTAAGTAAATATTGAGACACCTGCAAACAATGACAGAAATCATCCAAAATAATTTATCTGTGAGTTTTATATGAAGTTATTGCTACAGGTATGTGAACACATGTGGCAAGGCTTAGCTATTAAGACACTCATGATTTGCTTAAACTTTTTCACTTTCACACATTAAGTCAGTAGGATCTCGTCAATGAGTAAAGTTTAATTAAGGGAAGCAGTAAGACCCCATTGAGTTTTTGGCATGAAATGTATGGTATTTAAATCAGATTTGATTTAGTCAAATTTTTTGTTCAATACCTTATAATTTGTTCTTCCTTGATGATAGTATAAATGACTTCTTAATATTGTATAATTTGTACCTAAGTGGACAATGAGTTAGTTCAAAAGTTCAGGGGTATTGGTGCAGCCGAATGGAGGTGCAGGAGCAATTCACATCTGTTGGGCAGGCAATGTGTAGGATGTAAAACATACAAAGAGGAGGATGAGCTCAAGTATTATTGTACAAAAGTTGTATTGTAACAGAGTTATTATAGTCATGTGTTCTTGCATTGGGTTTTAGGTGCTGATTGAAGAGAATCTGACAGAAAATGCTGAGAAAATGGGAGATATTTTGAGAAGAGAGCTAAACAAACTGGACAAAAATATTGTAACCAAAGTCAGAGGAAAAGGTCTGCTGAATGCTATCATCATCAAAGAAACACCAGGTAATTGTTTTGTACCATTTGTTTCATTTAATATTCAGTTTTCCTTGAAATGTATTTACATCTTGGGAGTATGTAAGTCATCTTTGTTATGTAATATTGTGTATGCAATATCAGGGCTGGAGTCAAGCCCACTCAATCAGAGTCTGAGTCCAAAGGCCTGATTTCCCAAGTCACTGTGTAAATTGAACTTGTTTTGACTGCAAGTAGATGAGAACTTCAATGAAATACTCTTATAGCCTTTGTTCCTTCCCCTAAAGATGGCCATAGATCTAAACAATAAGTAAGTTAACAAAACAAAAGACCATTGAATTTCCTCTTATTCATTCATTTATTCATTCATTTTGTCCGTATACTGTATGAAAAATACAAAAATGGCCAAGACAGCAGAAAAACAATTGTTTAACGAGCTAGTGCCCAGAAAGAGATTATACAACAAATAGAATAACAACTTGTAAAAATAGACAGATAAGACACGTGTTACACCTGACTCCCAGGTTAACCAAGACATCTGAAAATGAGGAGAGAGTGAGGAAATGAGGAGAGAGTGAGTGTCTATTGTCTATTGCCTAAAGTAATTGGTGTCAGGAACATGTAATTTCTCTCTTTTTAGAACTCAGCAAGTGCACAATGACATAAACAGAACTGTATTAACTGTGCACTGTAGCCCTTAAATGTACATAATACTATGTGTAGCAACACTACCAACTTTGGACAGGTTAATATAATTCACTGCAAAGCATAATGAGGGGATTCCCCTTATTTGTAACAATTGAGCATGCTTATAACACTGCATAATAAGGGGTTCCCCTAATTCACCCTTACTGGGCATGATCAGACTTTATCAAACCACACATGTAGGCAAACAGTGTTTTCACGCTACGACACTCTCTGAGGGAACAACCCGAATGGCTGACATTACAGCCTTATCCATGTCAAAATCTAGCTAAAAAATTGCAGGATAATGCTCTTAGGACCCACACTTGCAATTAATGTGAAATCTGAACATTTAACTCAAACATGTCAATGTCAAAACTAATGAAAAATATGATAATTAAGAGAAATGCGATACTACCTTTTTTGGAGTCCAGACGACAGTCTATGCGATATCGACCACTTTCATGGCTTTGGCTTAACATACACTACATGCAGCTAGGATACTTCTCAAATTAATTACCTGCCTTACTTCATAGCAAAATGAAGCAGAGAATCAATCACAATCAAAGTTCCAGGAGTTGTGATATATTTTAGAAATTATTTGTACCATTCTTTTTATGGAAATCATGAAATTTATTCCAGTAGAAGTGTTTTTTCTGAACGAGAAAGATGTTCCCATAGAATTAAATTGACAACACTGTTTATCTGTGATAGCTCAGCTCCTGAAGTTAGCGCAATAAGTGGCAATAGTGCAGTTGAAGAGCAGAATCTCTCCCGAAGCTAGCAGAAGTTTTACCACATTCAGCACTGTATACAGAACGGATGTTGTGTTTAACATGTCTTGCTGGATCTGTGCATGCTGTCTTCGAACTGGCTTTGGAGGCCTGAGATTGAGTCGGTTTATTGCAAGTGTTCGCTGTTCATACTGCACACTGACTAATGCACTGCTACAGTATCATGTACATGTAGCAATGATATTGCACCTACACGTAGTGTACGTAATGACATTTTCAGCAGAGGTTTTTTTTCATGCAGCCTCCTGACCTGAGTTTTACAATGGTGGGGAAAAAAAATAGTCAGTCTCGTACCCGGTCTCGGCCCTCATCCCCAAGTCATGTCAGTTGAGTCCAAGTTCTGAATGCAGAGTTAAGTCACGAGTCATGACAATTGGGACTTGCGACCGGTCTCAAGTCATCCAGCAGTGATACACATTGATTCACTGTCAGTGTGTGGGCAGTGGAACTACCACTGAAGACTTGGAACTCCCACTGAAAACTTGGAACTTTGGTCAAATGTGTGGTATTTTATGAATAATGGCCTGGGAAATTATCAGGACTGCTTTGAGAGGTTTAAGTGGCAAGTTTGCAATTGCTTCTTGAAGCCAAAATTAGAGACAGTTATCACCCCAAAGTACATTTTGGTATGAGGTTATCAAAATTCTCAGTTGGTTACTGCTCTGTGATTGACATTGACATCAAAGTTTGAAAATTCAAATGATGCAGAGTAACTCACATTCCACACAATGCAGAGAGAGAGTGTTTGGATTACACGTTATAGCCTTGTATGCTCACCAGGACATGGCCTGAAGCAATAAAATAGGTTTGTGTGTGTGCACAAGGTGTGAACTTTATACAGTTATGGGAGGAGCTACGAGCTGCTTAGTTAGGAATATTAGAACTGTCTGGGATGATAAAATTAGGATAATACCAGTGTTCAAACATCATAGTGATAAAATGGCCAAGATCCATTTGTATGTGAAGAAAGCACTATGTGACATGTCGATGCCTGTAAGTAGCATAAATTAGAGCCATGAGGTTTAGCCCCAATATGGAATTCAAAAGCTCTTTGGCTGTCATCTAGGCAGCACATTTCCGTCAAAATTAAAAATTCCTACAAAATCATCAAATTTTGACATAATGTTGACATCTAAGATGGAAAATGCTGTCATACTTGTTGAGACAGGACATAAATTAATCATAAATATGCAGCAAAAATGCAGACAGTCATCAAAAAATGTCTCAAAAGTTTGAGGAAGGCCTAAAATTGAAAGAATGAGATAAAAACTGATATGTGGGAATGGTGGGGGTCAGGTGGCAGGGACTGTTAAAATGCTTTTTATAGTAAAGTAAGCATGCTAAGTTGTTAAAATCCAAAATGACTTGATGAACTGACAAAGAATTAAGTTGAAGGTAAAATTTTGAATTGCCAATCATCTGGCATGACATGTGTACTGTGTAAATTGTAAGATATTCACAACTTTAAAATGAATAGTATTGCATTGAATTGTATTGCATTGAATTGTATTGCATTGAATTGTATTGCGTTGAATTGTATTGCATTGAATTGTATTGCATTGAATTGTATTGCATTGAATAGTATTGCATTGTGTGAGAAGAGGTTCATCAATAGTATAGTGAAGATTTAACAGTAGTTTGCAAAATTGGTGGAGGTCTGAGAAAAAGCAAAAACCTTGTACAAGCAGGCCCCCTGTTTAAGGGTAGAATAAGGGTGCAACTTACATGGATGAGAAGAACATCAAAGACAGAAAGTTGACAAATCCCTGGTAAATGCTGTTGTATGCCCTGATATAGAATTAAATAAATCCTGAAATCGCAACCAAAATGTTGACAACAAGAATTAAATATCTCAAAATTTAGAAGGAGGGCAGACTGTTGATTAGAAATGAATGTTGCTGAGAAAACAAGTTAATATTAACACATAACAGAACCCAATCACTTTGTTACAAAAAGTAGTTGAAAAGGAAGGGTTACATGTGTATTTCTAGCCTTGCATCATAAAGCAGTTGTCATTATGTTCATTAACAACTGGCTATGCTTTGCTGATAATCAGACTTGTAACAAGTTCATGTTTTTCTCATTTGGTGCTTACATCAACAGAATATGATGCTTGGAAGATGTGCCTAAGACTCCGAGACAATGGACTCTTGGCCAAGCCTACCCATGGTGACATCATCCGTTTTGCTCCACCATTGGTCATAAATGAGGAGGAAATATTAGCTTGTGCTGACATCATCAAAACAACTGTGGAATCATTCCAGTAAAGGTGTGCACAGAAAAAGGTTATGACATTACCGATGAACAGAATGGGTATTTTTCCTAATTTTTCTGTGTCATGGAGGGAAGAAAAATTTTGGTACATTTTTTACCATGGTGTAAAAGTTATGGTATACTCCGTAGACATTTGGGACATGTAGTAACAAAAGAGGGCGATGTTGTAAAAAAACTAAAGATTGAGCTGTTCAGGGATGTTCTGGTTTCATGGGCAATATTATTAATAAGTTTGTGAACAAGAGTGTTGTGTATTGTGTATTTAAAATATCAGTGTGCTGTTCAACAGGGCTGAAAATGTCTGTGGGTGATTCTTGGCTCACCCTTGAAATCTTCAATATTATCTGTAGGACACTTGAAAGTTGTTTATCTTTGCCTGTGGTGTTCAGTTAAGGAATGAATTGCACTGTACTACAGTACTCTCTTAACTTGAGTCAACCATCAAGATCGTAGTACAAACTCAGAAAGATGTGATTAAGGCCACTTTTCGGCAAAATCTGGCTAGATGTGTCTTACATTAGTCACAGTGGCAGCTTTATGCTATTTATTCCTGTTCTACTGCTCTTTAATTGAAAAGCATTCTTTTGATGCAGAATGGATTGGTAGGGAGAAATGATTGTCAAAATGGTCATGTGGAACACATTAGCCAATCATAGCCAACAACATCAATAAGAAATTCTGTGTTGAATAATGATGCAGAACGTAATAATATAACCTGGTATTTAATGTAAGTTTTTATTCTACCAGTCGTTTTTTTTTTTTTTTTTTCATTTTGGTCAATAAGAAAGACCTGCCAATTGTCACCTTGGTTTCAAAGTAAAGGAAACTCTACATCAATGTTGCCTCAAAGAATTGAATGTTAGGTTAAGTCTATCTTCTTAACAGTGTTATTTATCTATGGCAGCTGAAGGAATGGGAGAGTGAGGATGGGGATCAAGTAGCAACACCTATGTTGTAACTAAATTGGACAATGGTTCTTCATTTGGGGCATTTTAAAGTCCATCCCCAGTTATTTACCCTCAGTTTATCACTGATGTATTGATAGAGATGGGCTTTATCCTCTCCTTACCCCTTCACCCTACCCTATCCTCTCCTTACCTCCCTCACCCTACCTTATCCTCTCCTTACCCCCGTCACCCTACCCTTTCCTTCCCCGTTCCTTCAATTGCAATAGAGCAGTTCAGATACTGTGTCAGTTCAGAGATATAAAAAAACCGTGGTTCAGATAATCTTTGTGAGCACAGTAGTTGATGGAAAGAACTTTCCACTTTATGGTGCAGAAGTTAATTACAGGCTGGTCCATCCAGGTACACCACTGTGTGACACTTGTTTGATCATTGTAGTCCTGTCAGTTACATATTTGATGTTGGAAGGTGTGTGTTGTGTAGACAGTCCTGACATGGTCTGATGCAGAAAATGTTAGAAAAGATCACTGGCAAAGACAGACCAAACCTTAAACAGAATTTTTAGCTAGCAGGTGTAATAATCTAGGATGCTTGTCCTTAAGGCCCAATGACCATAGTAAAAGGCAAAAACCTGAAAAGACCCCCAAAAGGGAGTTTTGTCCCTTGAATGGACAACAAACTTAACATGACCAGTCTTTCAGCTTCCCGAATTCCAAATCTGTCGTGCCTGGCTCCCTTCTAGATTAAAAAAAACAGATACTCCACATCATCTCAGCTAAAGCCTGAACCATACCATAGAGAGATATTGTACCTAGCAGGTGTATATTAAGTCTTCCAAGAAGTTTCCAGCAATTGACACCCATTCAAATTTTTGCAAAAGATGTGCATAAAGTTCCTAATATTAAAAAAGGAAAGTGAAAGGTCATTAAAAATAACAAACACCCACTCAGATGTGCACTGGGTGGAGGATGTACTTCATTCTTTGGCAGGTTTGGCAATAAGATGTCATTTTAGCTTGCATGTCCTGGTTTTAACCTAAAGTACTCTGTAAGGAATCATTGGATTATTGAAACAAAGATTTGAATTACAGTATCATACAAGGCCACAAGAAAGTGTAAGCTTTAGAGTTTAATATGCAGGACATGCAGGAAACGAAGGACATGCCTTGAAAGTGTGATTAATTTGTCAATTAGTCTGAAATTAGAGCTAGTTGCTAGGAGTGACAGGGTAATTCATGTAGAAAGGAAGGTGTGGAAGAAATGAGGAATATTCTTAATCATAGTTTCAAGGATTTAAGTACTTGGAAATTGGGGAGGTTGTATGATTTAGAAATGGAAGCTATCAGTGATTTCTAAAATAAGTAGTTAGTACAGCCCCACTTCAGCTACATCATATTTCAGTTGTAATACATATATTCACCATGTTTTATGGAATAAGTGAGAGACAGGTGTGAATGCATACATGAAAGAGAGTAGTAAAAGTCAGAAAGAAATACCAGTTGTGCATGTTCAACTTATCATGTATGTGTACTGAATTATAAGGATATAGGTGTAGTGTGGCAAATCAGCCCCCAAGATGACCTCTTAAACAAAGTGTGACCTCACTTAAAGACAGATAATCATCATCCCAGTCAACTCCAATTCCCCCAGTTATCTTCTAGTTCTAGCCCTGACCACAACTGTCTTTAGCTTCTCCTAGTGCAGACACAAACCTAGTTTATTACTTAAGGCAATATCCTGGTGAACACACAAGGCCCTAATGTGTAATCAAAACATTGTCTGTGCATGCTGTTTAATATGAGCTACTCTGCATCTTTTGAATTTTGCAACTCTGATATCAATCAAAGAACAGTGTCCAATTAAGACTTAATTTTATCCCCCCCCCCCCACCCCAAGTAAAAGTCATTCTTGGGGTGACGAGTATCTGTCTTTAAAATGTATCTGTAAAGGCGTGTCAACTGACACAGTCGAGTGATAGGTACCCTTTGAAAGGCACTTTCAGGATAAGAATGTTGAAAGCTTTGACCTGCATCTGTGGGTAGGTGGAACATTATCTTTAGCTGCTGTTGAATGTGTTTAATCAAAATTGATTAAAGCAGCAAAAAATAACATTTGTAACATTATTTCTGCAGGCATTTTACTCTTTGTATCCAAAAAAAAATAAGATATATTAATCTTTGAGAGAGGTATACCAATTGTGTACTTCCATGAATGTGTTACTTCTGTTTTGAACTTACTGTGCCAGTGAGTTTTACTTTTCTGAAATAAATATTTTTCTGAAAGGAAACTTTCTCAGAATATCATGTAGATATATTTGGAACTCAATGGCCATATCATATATAGCTTCTTAAAGGAAAACTGTCAATGGTATGCTTTGCTGTTTAATTCAAGGCCAGCTGCAAGCTTTTTATAATCCTAGAGCTTGGCCTAATACTTCCATTGAGTTCACTTTTTTTTGTGTTCTAAAGTATAAAAAGGAGCACTTACTGTAAAGAGTCCTTTCAGGATGGTTTGGTGAAAGTGATTTCTCTTTATAGTATTTCAAATTATTTCACAGTAAAATGTAAATATAATTATGGTTTTATTAATCTGTTATTGTTCAAACTTTTTTATAAAATGATACGTGTCAACAACCACAGACATGAAGGATTTTAAAACATTTACATAGATCTTTTCAGATTGATAATGTTAATTTTTGGCAACAACTATTCTCCGATTGAAAGCTGAAGAAATATTTTGTCTTTAGTACATTTCAAAATCTTTTTCCACATTACTTTGAGGTTTTTCAGTGGACGTTCAAGGAGCAACCTCTTGTCTAAGTTTTCCCTTTAGTTTGAAAAAGTGAAATACAAGAGAATAAGCCATGGCCCAACAGGGGTTGAAAAAATGAACTCATTTATCCGAATACCATCTTCAAAGCTTATACAATTTCTTACATGTAGAAGGTTAGAACTTAAGATTTTTTTATTTTATTTTGAGTAATGGATTGGACAATAGTTTCTTATGTTTCCTTGTGAAACAAAAGAACTTTACAAATTATGTTACTTTTTTCTTGCATAGAATTTTGTAAAGATAGGGTTAACAGAGCCAAATAGTGATATAACAGTAATACTTTTATCACGTGTTGAAACAACAAAGTGTAGGGCCTTTGTGAGAAACAAGGAAAGTAACATAAGTAGTATGACAGGGACCTCCACATTATCGTGCAATCAACCATTTTGCATTGGGTGAGTTAACTTCAACATTTGATTCTCAGCATAGTTAAATCTTGTGTAGATGGAAATTTGACCAGTGACCTTCATTTGTCAACCATAACAACATATATTATTACAATTTTTGACTAAAGGTACACTTTAGTTGGTCAATTGTTTTCTCTGTCCATTTCGTGAAATGTCTTGAATACCCAAAGAAAATTTGCTGATGGACAGTCTGTGGAGCAAATAAACACGATATATTGCACAATGCTAGAAATCAAAGATGGTATCAGGCCCCTGAAGTGTTATGGATTTGGCCCTATTATATATCAGTGGTAATGAAATAGTGCTATTTCCTCTTTTTTCATAAAATTGGTTCTCTATAAGTTATTTTTCTGGTATCCAGTAGTTTCTCTCATTTTCTCTTGATATTATTTTTCTCTGTACTTGCATGCTTGCTTATGTAGTTCTACACTGATTGTACATACCATTTTCGTTTCCGTGAAACTTAACTGGCTGCTAAAAAAGGATAATGGAATACATTTATAGGCATGTCAAATTGGAGTAAAATATTGCTTGTCTTATTTGAACAATACCTTGTGTGAATGACTATAATTGTATCATCTACAGAATAGAAATACTTTATACTAGCTGCTTTTTCTAAGCTATTCGTGCTTGAGGTAGTTCTGTTCAGGGTCATGCTCTCCCTTCTTCCCTCCCCCACATTTGAGAAGCTTGGTCACGAGAAGCTTTTCCCGATTTTTTGCTTTCCGTTACGTTTTTCAACAACTCTTGAGAGATGCGCCGGTCTGAGACTTGGTTAAGATGTGGAACATGTCTTGCATATTTTACCTGTAAACTTTTCTTTTGATCGATGGTTATTTGGGGTGGCTGGAGCTAATTTTCCGAATTTCGAACAATGTATCGCCCGTAATGGGAAGAAGTGCCCGGTCTCGATAAAGTCATCTGGTAACAGTCCCTCCACAAATCGACCCATTTTTGTAGACCCATCTTCTCAGACCAAGATAGGGCTATATCCTCTGCCGTCTTTGGAATCGTATTTGCCCTTCTTTTGACCAACACGCCCTTTAAGTCTCGGCTCCACCTATTCGTATCTCTCGTGGAAAGAAATACCAAGACTTGCGTGCTAATGGGGGGGGGGGGGGGGTGTATTGGACAAAAGAAAAAAAAAACAGTCTTACCTAATTACAGATCACTCTAAAGACGGGCAGAGCTGTGCGTGTCACGTACAGGACCTTAGGTTTGATGGCAATGATAATTACGAGAGATTTGAACATATCTCACTGACTCTCAGGCAGGTAACACTTTAGATACCCTAAGTCCTCAATCGACTTGCGCACAACGCACAAGCACTGTGTCCCCTTCCTGAAGGCTAAATAGATCACATTAACAGTATGCAAGAGCATTATAAAGCTCAGTGAAGACCACGTTGCTAAAGTCATTTGTTCAATCTAGGATAAGGACATTAAAGAATCATTGGTAACTCAAAACTCAAAAATGGCCCATAGCGCAAAAGTTTAAAAACAGTGTGGAAGGGCCAAGTTGTGAGTTTTCATAGGCGAGAAGTAAGTACCCTGTACCTTTTGAGAACTTCTACCAAGGACATGAGATCACAGAACGGGCCAAAGGTAGTGCACAAGTCCATAACGGAGGAATGATTTCTGGTGCGCACCTTAGTTGTGTAGATGTGTTTGCCGTTTAACTCGTTACTCGGCTACAAATTACAAGACAACTCGTACATGTTGGCTGTTCATTACACTTTTAATTTACTTTAACGTGACGGTGAAGATTTTAGCAAGGAGTGCTCAAACTTTCCTAACCTTCAATTCGCACATACAACACAAATCATTTCTCTATCGACTTACGTTTGTTCGGCTTGTAAACCTCTGAAACCTTTTACCTGGTACGAGTCATCCCCCATATGAGATATACATTTTCCAAATCATTTTCATACATTTTACAGGCTTAAGGCCCATTTCTAGGTTTGCAATCATTTTTGCATGACCATTGAAATGAGCCAGGAGAAGAGCTGGACGAGGGTTCCTTGCCAAGGGGACCAAGAGGCGGCGCTCCGTAGAAGACCCCTTAAAATTACATTTACCAACGTCTTACTGCATGTTAGTATACCTTAAGGCTAAAGCCTGTGAGTCGAGTACGATAACATGGTCTGTGCCTAAACCCTAGGTCTATCTCCCGTTTTGTCTCACCCTTTCATCATCAAGTCGATTGACCACTTGTGGGTAGCCTAATTCTCTGAAAATTGATTCAATATTCGAAGTTTTTTTTTCGACACTTAACACTGGTGACGACTGCTAACTGTGATCACATACTTTCATTTACGATTTAGAATGTTCCCGCTGAATATTATGCACGATGAATTCATAACTGAAGAGTGCCGTTGTCTTCACTGTAAAGTGTGAAAGAAGTTATCACAAAAAGTGTTATTCGTTTCAACAGTTTTAATTGTATTCGTGGTATATCTTTGTATCGTCATTAACTGCAGTAGCGCCATTATCTTATTATTTTAGTGTCTGCGTCAACTTAGCTAATTTAGCATTCTTTGCGGCTTGATCAGATGTCTGTAGGCATCATCATTATCATCATCATCATCATCAAAATAGTGACTACCCATCATATTGGTGTGGAAGGCCAACTCATTGAAAGACGGTACTTTGCACTTCTGAAAAGTTCTAGGCCACAAAACGGACCGGATTTAGTGCATAATTTAGGAATGATCTCACGCGCGTTACCTGAAGCATGGAAGACGTTTTGCAGGGTAAACCCTACCGATCATAATCCAGCGGAAAAGGCCGTATATACCTTACGAAACATGTTCAATTTACCTTACCATGACGGTGAAGACTTAAGCACTGAGAAGTGCTCATCTTCTTGCACCACCGATCATTCTTCAATTGAATTCCCTGGTTTTTGTTTTTTGAAGGTCTCTTGATCTCGTAGCAGGTACAAGCCATCCCTCCATGAAGACTTGACATGTTGCCCCTCTCCAAAGGGCTGCCACTCAAAATTCCTTACCCTCCCCTACAACGCATGCGCAGGTTCCCCTACAATTCCCCTACACACAATGACCGGATTTTCACCCACAGAATTTACTTTACCCCCACAAAATGTTCTTTTCGCCTACACAATTCAGTTTCCCCCTACACAATTATTTTTTTCTACACTTTAAGACACCATGGAGTTGAAAATACAGTACAGTATATGGAACAGAACCGCCATGTATGTAACAATTAAGGTTGAGCTAACTGCGGTTGGAGAGAGGACGTCATCCTTTAATCTCAGTTGGTTAGATTGAATGTTAGAGTTAGATGAGGTTTTACTGCCCAGTTTCTAACCAATTGGTTTAAGTCGAGCCGGCCACGGGCTTTCTCCAGTTGTGGCTCACTGGCTTGTTTTTGAGCTCACTGGCTTGTTTTCCCTACCCCATTGTTTATGCTGACCACCAAGCTCAATGGCAGTAGGTTCCATTTTTAAAGTCTTCGGTATGACTCGGCCAGGATTCGAATCCTAGACCTATCGGCTGCAAGTTGGATGCTCTAACCACTTGGCCATGCAGTCGGTTAATCTCAGTTGGGGTATTATATTTATAACACAATATTTTCTTAAAAACTGACATAATGAATTATAATGACAAAATCAGATTTTATGGAAAATTCGCACTTTGAAGAACATGGAAGTTTTTAAAATCAAGTCTGATTAATGTTTTATAAAATAAGGAAGCAGAGTACGAAAAGTTTCAAGCAATTGTGCTTGTCACTTCAGGCCTCCAATTACACACTTTTCGCTATTCACGGAGACCAAGGCTGACATAGCAAGGACAAAATAATCCTTTGTTTTCCATATTTGTAGTATGGTACCATTGAAGCTTTACCTACGAGGCATAGTCTAGAATAGTAGCAATATTCTTTCCCCTAGGTCATTAAAAATCTATTGAGGGAGTTGATTTAAATGGGGTACTGCTTCGGAGTGAGTTCTGATTTTATGAACACTTTACACTGAAGGGCAAGTGTTTGTAATTGGACTACGGTACTCGTGACGGAGCTATTTCACTCAAGTGAGGTCATCTCGTGAAAATGACAATTGCTCTTACCCACTAAAGTGCACTGTGACAGTAGGTCATATCCTTTGAAAGATATATTTTCTTTTCCCCCTACTCCCCCCCCCCCTACAATACCTCTGTTTTCCCCGTAGGTGCCACCTACTCCCTACAATTTGTTAAAAATCCCCCACGGTAGGGGAATCCCCCTACGCGTGGCAGCTTTGCCTAGTAGGCTCTCCATCGTAAACTGTAACATCGGGTTTTCGACCACCGTTTATAAAAAAAAAATGATATTCCTTTGATCACGAGGAAAGAAAGCAGTTCAACCGCCCGGGAGGATGCCCCCCTTAGGAACAAATGCGCATTGTATGATCGTATCCATCGTTTACCGACGAAATGCTCAAGTCTCAGGGACTACATGCCATGGAACAAATAGAAGAGAACAACAATGTGATTGAGGATAAATTTCCCATTTCCCAACTTTTACAGAAACTGTGTAGGCTACGTATATTTGGTTTACCGGTAGGGCCTCTGTATTTTGCTGTATGAATCCAAACTTGCAACAGAAGACGGACCTTTCCCTGAAGCGCGCAGAAAACTTTTGCTGAAACTTCAAACAAAAATCTGCAGAATCTCGGAATATATCGAGCCTACACAAAATGTGTAAGGGACGTTTATTGAAAGGGAGTATACATGGCCGCAGTGTACCTGCAGAGCCCTGGAGAATATATGTTAGAACAATGTTTCCATATAACAACTTCACAGTAATGGCCATATTTCAGTCACGAAAATAAACTCACAAAATGTGCCAATAAATATGAACATATTTTTGTAATGTCAGCCGCTCTAATAGACCGATGATGGAGTACAAGTCGTCCTTCCCTCACGATACTGTAAAAGGTGTGTTTGTGCATTAATTTTTAGTATCCATAATTTCATTTGGGGGGCACATGGAGGTTGGCATGGCAAACTTCTTCGGGGGGGGGGGTATTGTCCCAGTCCAACACCCCCTGACGACTCCACTGCTCGAGTGGAGTTCAGACTTCACTGTCATTTAGAT
Organism: Holothuria glaberrima; assembly: GCA_009936505.3. Lineage (NCBI taxonomy): Eukaryota > Metazoa > Echinodermata > Holothuroidea > Aspidochirotida > Holothuriidae > Holothuria > Holothuria glaberrima. Next base: position 301,616 of record WURT03000003.1, on the reverse strand, counting down.
GACATGCCCGTAATTATGTGTTACCTCGAATTTGCCAGCGAAATATACACAACCATTCTTATTAAACACTGCCGGGGAGAATGTACACCTCCCCGCTTCAAATTTGTTGTCTGGCGAGTTTAGAATACTGAACATTCTTGAAAGTTAACCTAATGTTTGGGTTATTCTATCAAAGTTGCGTTCATGGAACTTCATGATCAATTTGTTCATCAATTCAGTGTCCAAAATGGTTGTTTCGAATCCGTCCACATCTTCGTACGTAGGCTACCATGTGTTAATGTTGCCATGCTCATGAACGCTCACGTCCGTATCAGTATGAACACTACGTAACAAACAGACAAAGAGTCTGTCCTCCGGAATTGTGATTCCCTTCGCTATCCTCTTCTGACCATGCCATTTCAGAGTTACACGTCTCAGCTCTGATTAAGCAAAAGTTAGTTAATCTTGATATAAATATATTCAATTTAACGAGCCACACGGAGACCTGTAGAGTTGATATAACCGAGGTCTGAAGGAGTAAAGGGATAAAGAATAGCAGGGTGATATATTTCATGGTTATGGAGAAGAATTAAATTGTTTCCCTTTTTTGCACTTTGAAAGTTAGTAATAATTTAAGCACACCATCCTTTAATCCATGACACATGGAGAGATGGCAGAAGCGTGCCGAAAGCTTAGCATCCCCGTTAAGATAAACACGAGATCCATGACCACGGGCGGTGATCCTGGGGGATGGGGGGATAAATCCCCTATGAAATTGGATGGGGGTATATGGTACCAGTAGCGTAACTGGGGTGATAGAAGTGGAGGGGGCAGGGATGAAAATAAGGTAACTGTACCGACAGCATATAGTGAATATACCGACATTTTGTCAAAGGGTTATCTCTTAACAAGTCACCACGCACTTGTGACCCCTCCCCATCCACCCCAAATCTTACATTATTTTCCCCTACCTTCGTAGTTCATAAAACTACAAAATACAAATAACCAGGGGCTTCGATTTGATTTTGGAAGTGGGGGATATCTGGCCTAAAACTTTTCTCTTATCCTGGTGAGAAGTTTAAGAGGAGGAGGGTCAGATGCAAAATGGTACCAAATGTCTCAATATTTGGGGGTATACTTCATTGCCCAAAGGAAAACTACCGTACATGCATGCATGCAGGCCAAATGAAAAGCGGCATGAAGGCTCAGCCAGGGATGGTACTTGGATTTACCGACATGGGGGCCAAGCGTCCTAACTAGGCACCAGCTACTGTAAGCCCTGAAGGAAGCAATAGGTTGCCGAAATGGTGCCGATCGCAAGATATAAGGCGCGCGAAGCGCTCCGAAAAAAAACTGGGATTATATTGCAAAAGATTTCATATTTTTGTTTTCATTAAGAAAAGTTGAAAAAGTTTGGGTTTTTA
>WURT03000003.1:243491-258448 GCA_009936505.3 Holothuria glaberrima | reverse complement strand
CCATGGTTATATTCAAAAGATAAACCCTATTGATTTTGGTAAAGGTCAAAGGTTATCTAAGGTCACTGGAGGTGAACATACGTAATTCTTAAAAAACGCTTGTAACCACGATATCTCAAGTAAAATAGCAATGATGAACAATCTTGATAATTGGTATAGCCTATAATTTTATCATATTAAAAGGACCGTATCTATTATTTTCAACGGAGGCCAGAGGTCATTTTAGGCCATTAGAGGGCAAAACCGAAAATCTCGAAGGGAACATGATATTTCAAGACAGGATGGAACCTTTTCATTCTTGGAATAAGGATGTGGTCTTTCCAAGGTAGAGGGAACCCTATGAGTTTGTTGGAGGTCGAAGGTCACATGAGATCATTAGAAGTGCAACTACGCACACCTCGTAATCTAAATAGACAGTGGGTGGTACCTCCAAATTGTGTGCGGCGTTTCGTGACCACCGAAAAGTTTGGGCTAAGTTTTTGTACGATTCCAAAGATAAATTTATAAAGAACAACATTTTTTTCCACATGCAAGCATAACTGTTACAGTTATTAAACTAGTTTAAATTACCTGATTATGGAGAACAACATTTATTTTTTCACAAGCATAACTGTTACAGTAACGATACTTATGTAAATTATGTAATTCTGAACACGTGGAAGGGATGCTGTGACTACAGCATGATTAAAAATACCATACCCTGAATGAGTTCTTTGATGCGTAATGGATGAAGTCTCGGTTTGTAACGAAGACGGTCCGGGTACAAATCCCTCTTGAGACATGGTTTATGTATTTTTTTTTTCATTTTTTGTTTTGTTATTCACTTTTTGATGGGTTCTAAAGGTCATATGAAAGCCGCAGAGATCCAGTTGTGAAAACATCCTAAAACATGATATACTCAAGACATATAAATTTGAGTGATGAACCTCAGTGCAAAAAATCACCTCTTTCACTTAGGAATCACAAACCCCTTTGACCCTTTGGGTTTTGGTTAAATACTATCCTACCTAGTATAGGCGGACTGGCAGTTGAAGAGATGATGTAGTCTGTACCTGGACCGCTTGAATTTGGGGACAATTTTTTTGCTGAAACTGAGCCAGCAACAGCCAGCTAACTAACTTTTACCCTGGGCACTTGCAACTCCCAGTCCGCCCATGCACACTAGCGGTAGGGTGGAGAGATGAAGGGGTGGTATTTGTTAGACAAGTGGATGATAGGGGTTGATATGGATGCAATGGATTGAAGTGGTCGTGAAGAAGAAAGAATTAATCAATTTATGTTATTCCTAGGCATTTGGATTCTCACATTGTGGTTAAGTTTCTGAATTCAGAAATTTTTAGTTTCAATTGTAAAAACTCAAATGCAGGCTTTACCGCAGTTCATAGTTTTCTGTTGATCATACCACTTTCTGTGGGTGTCCTCTGGTAATGGACTCAGAAAATCTGATAGCCTCCATATATTTAATATAAACAAAAATCAAGACCCCTCTAACTCTTCAAAAGGCAAGCATGTTAAGTTGCTCCAATGGGCAAGCCTGTAAAGTTGTAGTTTGACTCGTCTCTCCTCATTTTGCAATTTTATTTATTTTTTTAGTACTGGAACTTATTTGGTGCCCAAGTTCTTTGAATCCCTTCGATGGCACCAATGTGATGCTTGAGTAGTAGTAGTAACCTTACTTGCACACCATGCCCGAAATTAGGCTAACCATGGATTTGTACAACAGTAACAGAACCTCGCAATTGAGAAACCTAAAAGTTCTTCTGATAGTCCTAAAGAACAGTTGCTTCTTAGACTATCACAGCCACATGCTCCTCGTCAATTAGTTTTCCAAGATCCTTTCCCTTGAATACAAATGTCATTTTCTGTCTGGTGCCCTTATTTGAACATCGAGTAAGTGAGGATTGGAGGTGTTTTCCTTGGTTTGAGTACCTGAAACCTTTCCGGATGGAAACAAAGCTGCCTCTTTTCAGATCATTCAAGTATTATTTCCATTTGCTTTGAAGTACTTTACAAACATCCGCAGATTTAATGTCATTGTAAATCTTGGTGCCATCTGCAAAATTCTTGACACTGCAGTCAAAAGTAACATCTTGAAGATCATTTATATAAATGAGAAATAATAATGGGACATGCACATTACCTTGAGAAATTTCACTATTCAGGCTAGTTTTACCAGCCAATCAGAAAGATGTCCATCACCACTCATTTTCTCCAACATGGTTTGATAAGAAATCAACAATCCATTTATTGAACATTACCAGTGATCCCATACTGTATTAGTTTATAAGGAAGGCGTTTGTGTGGTATATTGTCAAAGGATTTCATACAATCAGTGTTAACCACATCAACAGAACCTCCACAATACAAAATCTTAGTCCATACCATATGTCTATAATTTGAGAAGCGCATGATTTTGCTGGCAAAATGTGTACAGGGCAAGTAAAGATAAAGAGCACTTATTCCCAAAGCGCTTACCAGCATCCCCCAAGCCCACTACATCGTGAAAATGACCTATTTTAGTCTGAGTTCAGCTATTATATAATAAAATGATTAAAATGAGATTTTTGCGTTTTCTTCAGTGCACATCAAATTTCATCTGTAGAATATAAATCAGTTCTTCGAAGTGCCCACGACTTTGTACACACGGACTTGTGGGAATCACCAACCAGAAACCCCATCACGGCCTTAAAGACCGACAGTCACCACCTCAAGTACATTTCGGTTGAATAAAACGGAAATTCTCAATAAGTTAATGGCGTAGCCAGCAGAGGGCAGGGGAAGACTGCCCCTCAGAAGTTTGGGGAAGCGATAGGCGGAGAACAAGGAGAACGAAAAAACATCGAGGGGAGGGATGAGATGGAAAGTTAGTGGAGAGGAGGGGGAAGGACATGGGGGGGGGGTAATCGGGAAATATTGGCTTTACAAGAGTGATCTTTTTATTCTATTGGGAACTAAGACGAAACAGATTTACAGAAAAATTGAAACAAATTGTTCGGGAAGGTGTGAAATTATCGTTGATTCGAAGTTTCGATTGGCCTTACATGCGAATGTTGCCTATACGCAGTCCAAAAACACAGAAAGTTTGTTTTATACTGTATATATATATATATATTCGTTCTGAAGCAGTGGGCTTGAAAATGGAAGCTGGATTTTTTGGAGGGCGTGAACTATTTTTGAGGGACGGCCATTTTCATTAGGAGGGCGGTCTGCTCCTCTAAGCCCCCCTGAGAAAGACACTGGGATCTAGTATAAAAAGAAGCAAATTATAGCACTATTTTGCACCCAAGCCTTCCCAGACAGCAAAAAATTTCATAAGGAAGGGGAACCTCTCCCCTTATACCCCCAGGACGGCGGTCAAGAATAAGAACGATGACTTTGCCCCCACTCCACACCAAAAAACTGACCACGCCCCTGCAATTAGTGACTGTTCTATGATTGACATCAAATTCAAAGCATGCAGAGTAGCTCACATTTCACAACACGGGAAGATTTTCTGATTTCACGGAAAGGTATTACATGCTCACCAGGAATATAGCCGTAAGCAATGAACTAGGTTTCTTGTCGGCACAAAGAGTCGCTTAAGATAGTCTTTCTTGGGAGAAGCCAGAAGTAATTAAGCTACGAGAACTGAAATTGTCTGGAATGAGAAGATTGTCCTTGAAGCGGTCCCCTGGAACCACCGCCTCACGGGGGAGCTTTACTTTCAATGACCCATCGAAGCAGTAAGTCCATCCCAACATTTCAGTCATACCTCAAAAAGAAAATTGAGTTCTTAGTTGAAATACCAGATTTTCTCTTATGTGTATGGCGAAGTAAATATTTTTGTTTTATTACGTTAATGCATTTTAGTGGGTCAGAATTTCAAATTTTTCCTTACTGGTTACCTAACGCGTCCCAGACAGTAGTCACGCTAAGGATATGCCCGATGGGAGGGGCCGAGTTGCTGGAACGATGGCAAAACCAAAATTTACTACTTAGTCGCAGAAAATTTGAAACTTTTGGGTTTCCTTTGAAGAGATTTTGAACATCACGCAGGCGTGGATGCAGCGGGCGCACTCGGCGCACGTCCCCTTTTTTCGATGACCAACGGATAGTGCAAGTATGCAAGAACTGAAGTGCAAAAAGCAAAAAACAAAAAAAAGGTCCTCGAAAATCCTGGATCAGCCGGCCCAGCCCCCCCTGTCGTGCAAATCCTGGAGCCAACCCCCTGCGTAGCCGCGCCTTCTTTCTCAAAATCCTGGATCCGCACCTGTCACGGCTTTTGTTATTGAAGAATTTGCCTTCAATGGCAAAAAACATGTAAACCATAAGGGCAACTGGTCACCGTTGGGAATTACGTGCGTGCCCATAAAGGTTCCCAGACGAAATTGGAGATATTCTTGGACGGGAGGCAAGCATGCCCCGCTGCCTCCACCTGGGGCCATCCCTGTTTACAGAGGAGGAAGTGTGCTGAAATATTTGTAATTTGGGTCCGATTTCCTACCATATCTGGTGCATGCCGGATGGTGTAATGTCAAATTTTCTAATATCAGTCTCAGTATCGAATGGCTCAGTGATTAGATTGAGTAAAAGACCTACTTTTGAAGAACCTTCCACGTGGAAAAATCCTGGATTCGCTCAGCGCAAATATTTCTTTTCGTAGTTACTACTCTCTCTTACAACTCATTTTCAAACATCATAACGCATAAAAATCATGCGTGATTGGTGCAATTCAGAACAATCAGCCAGAGGGTCTTCTTTATGCAAACAATTCAATGAAATTGTGAGTACAAGTAGATTACATCATTTCAGAGCCATCGGACCCGGGGCTGGGAGCCACAGTCACCCAGTTATTTTCAGTATTATGATTTTTGTCTTACAACGTTTACAACTATCTTAGAAAAAGTCGAAACTGCAAGTTGAATGGAATCGTAGTCACCTTCATGGTTGCGGCTAGGAGGGCGATTGCATTCCCAATAGGACTCTGAATATTGTACTGGACGTTTTTCTAACAAATTTTGGTCAATGGTTATGGAAGACAAAGCACCATAGTCCTTCCAAACACGTATCAGAAACCTAACCTTATATGGAATAAAAAAATACTTTTTCGGCGTGCTTCTCTCAATCCAATACACCAGTTTCTGTAATTCCTGGACCCCACCATTAAGGTGGACCCTGGGACACGCACTATTCACTGCCCTTTCACAATTGCAATGTGGCTTCCCCATCAGCCATCAGCGCTCAATTGGCAATGACCGTCAGCCAAACATAATTCATTTGCATTTTAAATAACAATTGAGGGACGAGGGATGTCTTCGAAAAATGGTCAAAAAAGCCAAATAGTCATTCAAGAAAAATTCTTGTTGGCCCTTCAGGACCCCACTTCTAGCTCATTCGGTGCTCGATTTGAAACGCTTCGTATGCCACACCTGACGAGAATGCAGCCTCTGATGAAAAGTGTTTGTTGATAACAGTTCGCCCATTACATGGTCGTGTGTATTTATAAACTAACCAGTATAACAGTATTTCATTAATTCCATTAACCAGTATATATACTATAGTATAATATGTTGAAATAGATAGCATCATTTCGAATGTCAGCGCTGCCCTCTCCCATAAAATTTTTCAAAGAGGAGGGGTTCCCTTTCCCCTCTATCCCTTCCCAAGACAGCAAAAAAGATTTTACTCCACATTCTCAGAACCTTTGCAAAGTAAAATCGACGACATTTGATAACAACTGAGGTAGCAGGAAGATTGTTATTTGAAGATAGTTACCTCCCCAAAGATTATTCCCGTTCACAAAACGTCTAGTCTCGATACTGAACACTTTCCGACGGTATCTCAAGGTAATACAAATATTGGGCATTGATTGGTCAACTGTTTAATAACCATGCACTTGCCATATTCGGGACTATTTTGGTAGAAGATTTTATCCCACATCTTTCTTGCGGGAAAGATACCATAGTAGTGATTATAGTGCACGGTCTTACCCCAAGGGTTACCCAGCCCCGTTTTTCAAGACATCCTAAGGCTGCCTCAGCCCTGTTTTTCAGAACATCCTTGAAACTTCACGCTACGTTACGTGTTGGTGAATTGCTCAGTGGTACGAAGTTTTTCTCGGTCTTCGCTTAATTTTGGTACAAACATTTCGTAACACGTTTAATGACTTTTTCATTTCAAAACACTTGTCCAAAAGTGCCTGGAAGCATGGGTATGAAAATGACCACTTAAAATACACGTTATAACTTACCTCGCAAGAGATGTGCAAGACGAATATCGAACCTATCCGACGAGGAAAACAGCATGCCAGAGGAAAACAGTACGTTAGTTCCACACAAAATAACAGAAGAAATATGCGCTAATTTCCTATAGCTACACTATAAGCTTTTGCCTGGCATAAAAGCATCGCTATTACGTAACCGGATATTTGAAAAAGTTTCTAAGGTCGGCATATGGCTACAGCATAAGCTTTTATTATCAGCGGGCGGATTAAATTGTACCAAAGGAACAATAAGTGAGTGTGTGTAGATAAAAATACCAGGAACAAGACTTGCGGATACCACACAGGATCAACTGTGTTTTCGCCGTGACGTTACGAGTCTACACTATTTTATAGCTCACACAAACATACTCGCTTGTAAGACACCTCTGCTCCGGTTGCCCACATACTCATGCTTATCGACCCTACGTACTCTATGGCATCTGCCCTCGGCACTCAGTGTTATCACGCATGATCCCCGTGCTCCATTGAGTATGTTCATGTGCTCGGAATGCTCTATGACACATGCTCATTTGCTCCGAACGAGTGGGGTTATATTTAAGTCAATGGAGACACGGATTTTTCACATTTTATAGCAGATCTTCGAACTGAAAAATAAACTTGAATAAACACAGAAGGAATCCATAAAGATGAAAGAAGACTACACGAAGCTTGAAAAGCTACAGAACTCAAATTGAGCGGCTCAATATTGTGAACAGCTCTTCAGATTTAATGAAATTATCATGAACGATCTAGTCTCTCTTTAATTGTATTTCATATTTTAATTGAAAGTAGTCTGATTCATTAGTCTTGCTCACTTAGTTAGTTGTTATAAACCTTTTTGATGCTTTCTTTTGAGGTAAAATTATCTTTTTTATGTTTTTGTTATGTTTCTTTCTTCTTCTATGACATCGAATGTATGTTATCTGCTATTAAATTGTTTGTTTATATACTTTTGGTCTATTCTCTGTACCTGGCATTTAAGTTAAACATAGTTGTTTTACTGCATAGTGTACTATAAGTGATTCCCCAAGTAACTTCGACAGTGCTTTTAACTGCCGCTACCATACTGTAAGCAGCTTTTGTGATATTTCGTGCTCTGACAACAATACTTCCTTGCTTCATATAAACATCACAAGTCTTGGGAAAAAACTATGATTCTTCAGTCAATTTTATACATTCTATCAACCATTACCCCTTTACCCTCTTGGCGATTACTGACACCTGGTTGAGCAATCACTCTCCGCTATAAACTTTGCAAATTGATGGCTACAAAACCATATGTAAAAAAAGACCTGACAAACGAGGGGTGGTGTTGCTATTTATGCCAGAAAAAACTTTAAACATAAAGATACAACCTGACTTAAGTACTTTTAATGATCTTTGTGCTGAATCTCTTTTCATTGAACTTGAAAGTATAACTTATCGAAAATAAGAAAGTTTCTCTTACAGGAGATTTTAACATTGACCTTCTAAAAGCCCCTGATGCTAATGAAATCCATCACTTTCTCAAAACAAATGTATTGTTTCCATCCTTTGACAAACCGACAAAGACCACAAGCTCTACGTATACCTTAATTGACAATATATTCGCTAATAATTTGTATGCAGTTAAGAAAAGTGGTATCATGGTTGATGATTTATCTGACGATTATCCAGTTCTTTGTATCTTAAATAATACAACTGTGAAGGAACCAGCTTGTCCTATTTTTAGGAACAATACTAGCCGTAGAAAAAAGTAAAATTGACTGGTCGATTGTATGCAATGATCAAGACGTACATTCGTCATATAGAAGTTTTAGCAATTTTTGGACTCAAACATTCAGTAAATGTTGTCCTCTGACCAAAGTAAAACCAAAAATCAATCTCCAGAAATCTCCTTGGATGACTACAGTGGTATTAAATTCAGTTAAGCGTAAGAACAAACTGTATACTAGCTACGAGCAAAATCCTACTGCAGCTAGAGAATTACATTAGGCTAAGTACAAAAATGTTCTGACTAAAACCAGCCAAAAAGAAGCATTGCCAAAAAGCCAAAAAGAAGCCAAAAAGACAAATGCCAAATGCCAAAAAGAAGCATTACTGTAATTTAATCCAAGGATCTAAAGGGGACACTACTCGATTGTGGAAGATAGTTAATAATCTTCTTAGCAAAAATAATACAAAAGAGTGTAGTAAAGCGTACGAGGGTGCCGATGGGTTGGTTACAATTGAAAAGGATATTGCCTATTGTTTTAACAATGATTTTTTTCTGGTACAAAGAGTCTAGCTGACAACTTACCTCCTGGCAAAAGTTCCCCTCTAGGATATATGGATGCTAATGTCATAAATTCCTTTGTGTTGTTTCCCACAGATGTGCATGAAGCAACGTCAGTTTTTCTCAAAGTTAAGGGTGCAGACTATTGGGTACGACAATATTACAAATAATATTCTTAAGAGTGCGGTACACATTGTCTCAAGGTCACTCACTCAGGTAATTAATCTTTTAAAAAAGGCGTATTCCCTTCCGACCCTAAGATAGCTAAGGTTGACCCAATATTTAAGACTGGTGATCCTAAGATTTTCTCAAACTATAGACCTATTTCAGTTTTGCCCTCAATTTCTAAAGTAATTGAACGTTTAGTTTATGACCGATTATGTAAATTTATCACGAAACACAACTTACTTTATTCTAATCAATGTGGTTTTCGCATAGTGATCATTCTACCTATATGGCTGCAATAAGTCTAATAGATAAAAATTTCCCAGGGAAAAGACAGTAAACTTACGACGGCTGGTATCTTCATAGACCTATCCAAGGCTTTCGACACCATGGAACACAATAATTTAATGAATAAATTGTTTGCGTACGGTGTACGTGGTGTAGCATTTGACTGGTTTCAGAATTATTTACGTGATAGCTGTAATTATATCCAGTTTAATCACTCTGCATCTCATCGCAAACTATGCAATATTGGTGTTCCCCTGGGCTCTATACTGGGACGGTTACTTTTCATATTATACACATGTTACTTCTGAGAAATTAAGTTTCATTTTATTTGCAGATGATACCACAGTTTTTCTTCAAAATGCCAATCTAGACCAAGTCCTTACTGATATCTCGTATGAATTTTCTCACGTATCTGAATGGCTGAGATCAAATAGATTATCTCTCAATATTCTCAAAACAAAACTTATCTTTTTTGAAGATGATGACACAAGTAACCTAAGTGTCTCACTAGATGGTCTCGATGTCAAAGCATCAGACCATGCAAAGCTCTTGGGAATTACAATTGACCGAAAGTTAAGCTGGAAAGAACATTCATCTGTAGTAAGAAGTGCAGTCTGTAGATCGAATGGTATTATTAACATACTTAAGCATTCTTTGGCCACGCACGCACTTTTGTTATTGTATAATGCCTTCATCCTCCCTCATATAAATTCCAGTCTCTTACTATGGGGTAATACTAACGTTACATCACTAAGTAATTTGTATAAGATACAAAAACGAGCAGTTAGAAACATATGCCATGCACCGTTTAGAGCCTGCAGTCTTCCCCTCTTCAGGAACTTAAGTTTACTTACAATCTACGACCTTTATAAATATCAACTTGGCATTTTTGTATACAAATCTCGTCATGGAATTTTTCTCTCACTGTTTGACATTTTTTTATACTAATAACTCAAGTTTCCATAGCTGTAACAACAGGTCAAAATACTCTTTGAATCAACCATACGTCAGAACAAAACTTACCTATTCTCAATTAAGAAGCACTGGTGTGTAATTTTGGAATTCTCTACCTACAGATATCACAGCCACCCAAAGTATACAAACATTTGAAAAGAAGCTGAAACATTACTTTTTTAAACAACAATTCAACTTATTATGCTATTTTCCACTATTTTACGCTACTTTTTTACGTTTGTCGTATTTTATTCTTTCCTCTTTCCTTATGTGTTCTTTATGTTTTGTATCTTAAGAAAGGGAGCAGGCTCGAAAAGTTTCCACTTATTTCTGGTTCCTCTACATTCATTTCTTTATTATGTCATTGCACTATGAATTTTCTTGCTTTGTGTTTGCAACATTATCTACTGTAAATTATGTTATAATGAAATGGTTTGTAGAAAATAAATTCAACTTCAGTTGTCTTTTACGCGAGGCTAAAATCTCCGTCGGCATATAGAGTGGGTCTACAAACAAATTCATGGAGACCTCGAGATGAATGGTGGGAACTCTAAGAAGGGCATAGCAAAGCGACCTTACGACTCGTCAGACGAGTGTTCATACGACGATATCTCAGAAAGTAACACGAACGACAGTGAATCAGAACCTCTGGAGAAGGACACCATGACATAGAAGCAAAACTGACGACAGTGATACCGATAGCGACACCGAGGGAGCTGACAGCAACGAAGAGGAGTCCAGAAAAGACGACAATATGACCGAGAATGATGGCGAGGAAGACGATGGTCTTAGAAGTGTGTGTTGCCCGATAGACACTTGGGAAGCTCTAGCTTAAATGAATAAGACCATTGGAATCATTTTAAAACGGGAACTTAAAAAATCGACAGACTCTGAAACGTAAGGCTAAGAATAATCTATAACCCGTTCGAAATCCCAGAGTGGAAGATCTTCTACGGTACACAGTCCATCGTGTGCAGTCGATGACAGTTGCCTTTCGATGCTCAGACACGACAGTCGTGACAACAAAACACTGATAGGAGTGCATGGCTACGAACTGGGGAATATGAATGGTGAAGGTGTTGGTTTATGAATCAATAAAACATTGGAAATGAAAACATAAACAAAGATGTTTATCGTGTCTTTCTTCATTTGTTTTATTCAATCGTAATTTCTATAGGCCTGTTCTGCAGTGAACATGCTGAATACCATAATGCTACTCCACAGCATGATAATTGACTTTTCCCATCGACTGCGGTATGAATTTTTCTTCTAGACGAGTACGAATAGTCTGTTCAAGGTCTGTTTCCTACTCGTTTCGGTGACTGCAGCCAGTTCTCCCAACCAGGTTTTTAGGGTAGGTATATCCATGGTGTTACAAAGAAAATCCTCTGTAGTATCGTGGATCCACTCGTCCTTCACAAAATTCGTATCAAATTGGCCAAAATCCAACTTCTACATTGACACTAAGCTCAAGCACTTCGGATCCTTTGGCGAAGGCCAGCCTGTCTCCCATCCATCACAGATTTCACGTCACCATCCGTAGGCAACCCTAGCTACCATCGACGCTAATATGTAGGTCACCATTTCCCTGGTAGTGTCCGAGATTTTGATTTCACCCCTGCAAACTGAACGAGACAAAGAATAATCAGTCTAAGTTGATTTGTTCACTGCCACATTGATTTGATGAACAAAATGTGATGATTAGAAGTATACGGAATGAACTCGGTGCAGTACCAGTTATATTAAGTTTAGTAGTCTTGAATACAGGTACGTGAAACGTTTTTCCTAAAGGATTTGGTACTTTGTTTAGCTATGACAGAAGACGGAAGGGAATTCCAGAGCCGAATGGCTCGATTACGAAGAGAACTGTGTTGTATAGAGCTTTGAATAGTGTCCTGATGTAGGGATGCAGATTGTCGAGTGTTGTGATCATGAACTGAAAAGTTGTATGAAAAATAGTTTGACGATCGTGTAACGATCGAAAAGTGAATGTGGCAATGTTGGTGTTATAAATATCAGCAAGTTTCAGAAGGTTGTGTGACTTTAACAAGGGACTATGGTCACGTGCTTTGTAGTAAGTGATGTATCTAACAGTTTCTTCCACTCTTTAACCCGTAAATTGATACCATTTTCCCGCAATCAATCTCACTACCGAAATATTCTCTAATATTGATGTACGGTACTCCTCGATGTTGCTTGACGACAACGTTGCGGCAACCTCCCATTTGGAATCTGGTGGCGGACTCCTCCATAAGCTTGTCGTATGGTTTCCCCGGCCCCACCGCTTTCTCGAAAGGCTTTTCCTCGCTCGGTGACTGTTCAGATGCTGCTGCAAGTTTTCTTTTGGGCTCCTTTCTTTCAGTTTAAAAGGAGGGGACGAAACCTTCTGTCAAGTCTTTATTAGCGTTCTCGAATACCGTTATGTTGTTTGACGGACTCTTCACAACGCCGGCAGTGAATCGAAACGCATATTAGTTTGTTCGTTCACAAAGTATTGTTTACCGTCTTCCAAACTGTAATGCACAAGCCAGCCAACATTGTACAACTCGTCTGGTACTTCTGAAATATCTATTTATCTTCCATGGCGTTTTACTTGGCTGCTTCTCGAGAAAATTGCAAAGTCAAAATGAATATCTTCGTCAAGAAAATTTCATCTTGTATAAATTCTCCTCTCCTAAAACTAGCAATGACGTCATGAAGTCGTGTCACGGCACGTTCTGTTTCTAAAATTAGCCTGTTACAATTCTTATGCGGTATTTCAAATGATTAAGTCATTAAAGGTGTTACGACATGTTTGTAACCAAAATAAGATGATAACCAAACAGAAAATTTTCAAACCATTGCACAATTCACTAACACGTCGCGTGGAGATTTCGACATCAAAAACTGGGTACTCACAACCCGGGTAGCCCCGAGGATGTCCCGAAAAACGGGGCTGAGGTAGCCCTAAGATGTCCCGAAAAACGGGGGCCATCTCACAACTTACTAAGTACAGAGAAATAAAGTAAAAATCATAGCCTTGGAGTGATAACTTCCTCGTTTTCAAGTTTTGGCACATTTTGTTGTCACTCGAGAAGAGAGACCTGTACTCATACTTGTTCTACAACTCGCAGCTTGAGAATGTTAAACATCACAGATAACTCCAAAGATGGCAAAGACGTGTACTCGAACTCAGGGCCGTAGATAGGGTCACATGATAAGGGGGATGTGAAGGTCCCAAATTCCGACTGGCTGGATGTTTTTTTTTCAACTGAGCGGCGGCGTGTATTGTGCACTTTTTTACGCACCCTGCATTTTTTCTGTATACATCAGAGGGGAACCTTCCTTTGTCACTACATGAAGGTGCCTTCCTGTGGGAGGGGTCTAAGAAGCGGAGGGGTGCCCCCTTAATTTTTGTTAATGTTAGATTGCTTTAGATGCAAAATGGTGCCATCTTTGGGTCGTTTTTTGAGCTGCTCATATTAGGCGCGGTGGAACAGAAAAATATTGGGAGGCTGAATCCCAGGAAGACTATCTAAGCGGAGCGACACCTTCGGATGGAGAGGAACGTACAAGAAAATTTTGGTTTTTGCAAACCCCCCAGATGGCCGGAACGGCATTTCCCGAGTGTTTTGAGCTGCATGTACCCAACCTTGAAATATTGATCTCAAGTCTGCAATTTCTCAATGTATGAAAAAAACAATCTATCAAAAATGTTAAAATATGTTTCTAAGCGGAGCGCCACTATCAGTTGGCGCAGAGCGTACAAGAAAATTTTTGGCTTTACAAACCCCTCATACGGCCGGAAACGGCACTTCCCGAGTGTCATGTACCCAACGTTGAAATATGGATCTCATGTCTGCACTTTGCAAATATTGGGGACTGAAAATACCTTTATATCCCTGACTTTTTCATTGGGGGCTGAGCCCCAAGCCTCCCGGGTCCGCCGCCATTGGCTCATATATGGCTGAAAAATGTTCATAATTTGGCGAATTCAGCAGCAGTAGGGATACTTCCTTTGTCACAACGTAAAGGGCCGTCCGGGGGGGGGGGGCTAAGGAGAGGGGTTTCCCCCTCTCCCTCCCCTTTGAGAAATTTTTATTAAATTAAGGTTGTCTAGATGCAAAATGGTGCTATGTTTGGGATGTTTTTTGATCTGCTCATATATGGCTGGGAAATGTCGATAATTTATAGTGAATTCTAATTTCTGGTTTAGTGAAAGATTTTAGTTACTTAGATGGGGTTTTACGCCTCAGATTATAACCTCTTGGTTTAATCTATCGGCGCCCACTGCCTTTTTTCAGTTGTGGGGCACTGGATTGCTTTCCCTTACTCCATTGCTTATACGGAGCATCATGCACAACGGTGTGACAACGGCAGTAGGTTCCATTTTTAAAGTTTTGGTATGACTCGACCTGAGAATCGAACCCGGCCCTCCCGCGTGAGAGGCGGATGCTCTAACCACTAGACCAAACACGCGGTCTAGGTCAAATGAAAGAAGAGAGAAAGTTGTCTTAGAGAAAAATACGTTATCAACAAACCTCCTGAAGACCACCCCGTTTTTTGGGCTTCTTTACTGTCTTTTATTTGAACATTTTTTCGCGAAAATACGTGTGTGGAGTCAACAAAAACATTCTTGGACTATAACGAAGATTTTCTTTTCCTTAATTGTGCTCTATAAAAAGGTATCCAAGGCTGGCAGATACCTGGAAGCTCTGGATCAATTGTATAAAATTGGGCAAAGACATAATTCTTCCTACCTGGCATCTAAATAATAATCTAGAGTATGACGTCAGGCACTTTATACATCTATCGGAGTTTTACTTATTTTGAACGAAAACTCCAGACGAATGGCTTCCAGTCTGATAGGTATAGCAAAAGGAACGAAGGAATAAAAAGCGCATTTCAGAATGCATTTTGGTCGTAAGCGTATTTACAATCACCATCTATACTGATAATGGCTGCGCGCGAAGCGCTCGACAATTATTTTTTTCAAATATATAGCGTCAAATACGTACTTTCAACCTTCCACAGTATGCTACAAATTAGACTGAAAGATCCCATATTGATGCGAGG
>WURT03000003.1:225430-243391 GCA_009936505.3 Holothuria glaberrima | reverse complement strand
CTTATTTCCTAAATTTATGCAGAATAACTCATTGGTTTACCCTCAATATTCAATGAATTGACACAGGAACATTATGATAATACTTGTGAGAGAAATAAGAAGAGATCTGTAAGATTTAGCAAATTTTTGAAAACAAATTTGGGGGGGGGGGACTGCCATCTCCCTTTAACCCTTACCCAGAAGCGTATAAGTAGAGCACTCAAGTTGATTTCCAGATTTCTTTATCATGACCAATTGGCTATTGAGTTTATTAAGCAGCAGTAAGTTGCCTCCTCCTGTAATTAGGTAGTGATTTCTGTCTGCAGAGATTGTGGGGAGGACAGCGAGGAGAACATGCCGCATATGTCCGGGCCTTTTACACAATAATTGTTCTTAAAGGGGCCCAAATCTCGCCCCAAAGAGATCAATCTGCTCGAGCACCATTTTTTAAACAACTTTCGCCACACCCACTCACAGTTCCCGCACGCTGTGGTGTACAGCCCACATGGGTAAAACACAAACAAAGCGGCATAGTATATACAGTAGAAGTCACCACAATGATTAGCTGGTCAGTTTCCACCGTTGGTTCTATAGATGGGGTGTCTCCCCAATAAACATAGGTATACTGGATTGTTTTTCGTGTGGTTGTGGGGGACTTAATACCCACTGTTCTTCACGAAGGGTTTATGGGGGCGGCCCCCAAGAGTGAAATTGCCGCCTTGAAATAGCAACCGCCCTAAAACATCCCGTCCTCTACAAAAGCTCCGCTGAGCCTCACAAAAAAGTTGAAAACAGGCTACTGTTATTTCAGACGTAGGCCTATACCGCAATGTTCGATAAAAAAGTCTCGAACCCGGCGATCGCTCCGCCCCACTCTTGAACATAGAATACGGGATGTTTTTTTTTTCGTGGAGAGGGGCGACTTAGCCATCTTGCTCAAGAAAAAGTCAGGGAAAACCGGAAATCTGCGAACATTCTGTTCGAGATTTTAGTTGTGAAACAACTACGAGGGGGAGGGGGGAGGCTGCAGCCTCCTAACCGTTTTGTACAAAAGCATACAAAAGGAGGTTACTAAACATTTGCTTCTTTCACCCCCCCCCCTCATTTAGTAAAGCTACAAATTTCAAAAAAAGTCATTATCAAAGCGAATTGTGTTAAACTGAATAATATCAGAATATCCTGTTGTCATATTTGTAAAATAATGAGGGCACAAATAATTGAATCCATGTCATCGTCAATGAGCTGAAGTACCCAAAGTTCCATTGCCCATTTTCGACTTTGTCAAGTTTTCAGGCAATCAAAAAGTAGCAATTATAAAACTAAATAAACTATCGAAAACCTTTTGCAGAATCTTTTCAAGTTCAAAGCTTTCGACCGTACGCAGCTGTTTAAACTAATAAAATGTACCACGATATCATTTCATTGGGTTAAATGTTACACGTCTTCGGCAGGTCCATAGCCAGGCAAGGCACTGGAGGGGGCCAAATAACTTTCAGAGGGCGTACTATTTTTAAGGAGGTGAAATAAGCTAAAATACATTAAGATAATAATATCTGCTTTTCTAGGGGACGCCGTCCCTTCCCCCTCCCCCATAGGTACTCAATTCTTCAGCGTTCAGTCCGTGAATGCCTTCCTATAAATACACGCACGTTCAGAATCCTCTAAGGCCCCGGTTCTCACACCTTTTCTGTTGTGACCCATTTTTGGCTATCCACTGTCATCCTTTGACCCACGACCCCGCTAGCAAGTCACACATATATAAAAATCGAATAGGCTACCTCAAGAGACATACACAGTACAAGCAGTTTGGATTGGGAGGTTTGACAGACGGGTCTGCCGTCGTGTTACTTGTGAAGAAGAACCGCCCCTTTAGCAGGGCCGGATTTAGCTTGTGGGGGCCCGGGGCCAGAATAATTTAGGGGGCCCTTTCACGAATAGGCCAACTATCTAAGTGAAGCGCCACCATAGGTTGGCGTGTAGCGTGCAAGAAAATTTTCGCAGAAATTGCTTCATTGATTGCTGGAAATGGCACCATCCAGGCCTTGCAAGTTGCATCCAAATTTTTCAATTTTGAAATCTCATGTTCTGAAAATTAACTATTTTGTGGCAATTTATATGTATTTTTTTATTTAAACGTTGTTTTTTATAATGCCCCTCCAGGAATCATTATTCCGTTTTCCATATTAGAAACACGTTAACGCAAACTTCCCCTCCCAGGTGTCTAATGTGGGAAATACATTTACTCCTGTTTCAGTTGGACCCATCATGGAATGGGCTTTCTTCTTGCTTTGACTTTAGCAAACTGCCCTGCGATGATGTGATTTTGACGTCGATGTTTTTGAGCATGTTGGGTTCAATAGCAAGGATGCTGAGGTTGACACTGGCGTAGCCAGGATTTTTGTTTGGAGGGGCTAACTGCAGGGCCTGATCGCCGGTCTGGGGGAGGGGTGTAAGGGGAGAGGAATTTTTGAATATTTAAGTACCCTCAGATGCAATCAGGTTCAACATTTAGCATCATTTGAAGTCAACTTTTTTTGTTCCATTACAAAAATTATAAAAAAATATATTTTTTAGAATTCGATTCGGGGGCTACCCCAATGGAGGTTAATGGAGGTTAAGGGCAAAGGAGGGGCAAAAGCCCCATAAGATGCCCTGTAAAAAACCAGACCCAAAGCAAAACAAACCAAAAACCCGTACAAAAACCCACATACTACAATCACATACTACGATAAAACTTGTCAATGTTTATCTTGAAGCAATTGATTGAGTTAGTTAGATGAGGTTTAACGGCCCAGTTTACAACCAATTGGTTCAAGTCGAGGGGGCCACGGCCTTTTCCAGTCGTGCTCACTTGCTTGTTTTCCCTTACTCCATTGCTTGTGCGGAGCAATGGAGCAATGGCAGAAGCCTTTTTAAAGTCTTTGGTAAGACTCGACCTGGGAATCGAACCCGGGCCTCCCGCGTATGCTCTAACCACTAGACCAAACACGCGGTCAACAAGCAATTGATTGAAGAGGAATTAACAACCCACTCAAGCAGACTGTTCCATTCATTGATGACTCTGAGAGAAGATGAACTTTCTGATGTCAAGCGTAGAGAAATGCTTCACCAGCTTCATACAATGGCCACGAACACGGGAATTAGCACAAACCTCTAAGTACTGTAGTTACAATTAGACAGATAATTCCTACCAGAAAGGAATTTGAAAGCCTGCAGCATATCCCCCCTAATCCTTCCTATCTCAAGAGTAGAAAGTCCCAGACATTTGAGTCTATCATGATAAGGGAGATTATCACATTATCGGTGGTTGATAACTAGAACGTCATCCAAATAACTGAATGCCAGTAGTTTGTTTTGTGCAAAACCGACAGAATTCACATTAATTTTGTAAACACCGAATTCATGGACTTTGTGGGGTCACGTGTGTGACAAGTTACGTAAATGCCATAAAATAAAGACCATGTATCCTTATAGGCCCCATGTATTTATGGGAAGATAACTTTTGTTCAATGTAGAGTTCCGAACAAAGGTCCGTATTTTACATGTTGACCATCGACGGACGGACGGTAAAGCATCTCATGCCTCTAATTTTTTTGACAACCAAATGTGGGGGGCGGGGCTTGGGCACCGGTTGGCCCCGTTGTAAATCCGGCCCTGACCATACTGTTCTTACCTGTATGCCGCGCTGCACAACGTACACCTGTGCACTGTGTACATATATTTCACACGCGCCTGCATGATTGTCGGTTAGCTATGTGCACATACAATGGGAAGTCCAGGCCGCGTAACCTTTTTCCCAGGACGAATGAGGGTAAATCATGCCAATGGACGAATCAGCTTCTTGGAAATAGGCCACACCCCTAATTCCACAATGACAGCTTTTCAACCTTTTTTCACATTCTAAGAAAAGATTATGAATGAACAGGCCAAATAACCCTGGGCCACGTAACCCTAACCTAAAATCATGAACCTAACCTTGATTTTGAAACAAATTTCAACTATTTTGAAAAATCGATTTGGACTTTAAGAAAAATTATGCGTCCGGGCCTAGTTAAAGATCGCATTGCGGAATAATAGAAAAAGAAGGTCCTTTGTAACTCACGTAAAAGTATGATGTAAAATATTTTCATTCTAAGATTTTGCGTTGAAAGATTTTGTTGAATGGCGCCTACGTTAACCCTGCATTGGAATAGGAAATGGGAAAATGAATTAACTAGGACCATAAAGAAAAGAACACAAGGGGTTTACTTTGTTCACTGCATAGGTGCATTGTGCTCACAGTCATCAAAAAATTCGGCACAAAGCGCACAGAGGGCGTCTTTTCAACTCGGACGAATCCTATAAATTGCAAGATATTACAATAGCTGAATGACGCAATTATTCTGTACTGATCCAGACGGATTCAAGAGTGTGGTCTGTGAAAGACCACACTAATAAAACTTCATCAACAACAGGCAGCCTTATCCAACCAGAATGCAAAATATTAACACTCACGAATCCACCGAATGCAAAAGTAACGACAAAAGCCAGAAATGTATGGGTATAATTAAAAGAATATTGGATTTGTTGTGTGAACTGAAAAGGCTGGATATTCAGTAAAGGGTAGGTTTTGTTGTCACGTGCGGTAGGCCTGCTTTTCTCATATCCAATTCCGCGTGAAAACAGCGGTCCGAGAACATATGTGCCGCCTTCAACAGGTACACCTCCACATGAATAATGGTATAAAAATAAAACAAAGAAAAGACAAAAGGACCAAAACTAAAGGCGCTGAATGGAACCGAACTCACGCGGAACTTTTCTATCGTCCATGAGCCGAGCGACTTCTCCACTACACCACATTTCTCAAAGCTGTAAAAGTTTTCCAAATATATAAACACACTGCAGCCTTCACGTATGCCTATTTTTAGGTGCTTCGAATTAAATTGGTATTGCTAAAGAATGTACAAAAGTTATGCTTGTGAAAAGATTAATTTTGTCATCTTTAATTTGGAATCGTACAACAGTTCATGCAATCACATTTTGGTGTTCACGAAACGACACAATTCGGAAGGACGGCCTGCACCATATGGTATGATAAAGAAAGACTGGTGGTACTGGGTGATGTATAATGGTGGACGTATTTTGATCTTCTCAAGAACACCCCGTTTGGCACATAAAGCAGGATACATGTACCTAGTGTGTGCGGGAGCAACACATATATAAATATATGCTGTTTGAAGCACTTAGCTGAGCTCTCGGACGGTCGTTCTGACCCTTCGTGTAGGTTCCATAAAAATTCCCAAGATCATGTGTTAAAAAAATCCAAAGGTGCAAGTACTAAACTTGGCCTGTTTTGGAACTACGTACGAGAAATAATAACCATGGGAAAGAGAAAAATATCAGCAATTCTGGTCTTATGTAGCGCCCTCCACTAATATTCTTTTCAATTATTATTACAAAATAAGGAAAAGAAAAGATCATACAAACTTAAGAGTGTTATCTATCTCTGTACCCCTGCCAACTCCCGTGCCGCTCATATTGTGACAATAAAAAGTTTTCCAGTGAGTGTTAACACGGACCCGGGCAATAAATTGTAGTCGATAGCTGTTTGCTAGAGTCGGATGATCGCAAAAGTGCATATTTTCTTATCTTGCAGAACAATATGTCTGAAAATGGCCCAGATTCAAGATATTTCCCAAATAAGAGCTCCAATTCGCCAAGTCGGAAACTCGCAAGATCTCGGGAAAAGTGCAAACGCCATTCAATGGAATGCATATAAAAGTACTATTACTGATACATCGTTAACAAGTACAAACCTTAATTTTTGCTGGTAGTTCTCCTAATGAAAGACTTCCTGTTTTTAGATTCATGATTAATACCATTCCATTTAAACCAGTGGTTTTCAAAGTAGTCCCTGCCGCCCCCAGGAGGTTGGGATGTCTCAGATGGGCGCTGCAGATTACATGGGAATAGGGGGGTTAGCACTGATTTTGGGGTCCCTGGCTATTACGAAACATCACTGCAGCGATTTAGGGCACAATAAAGCATCGGGGGGGGGGGAGGATCGTTCCCCTCCGCTAGTTCTTTCCCTCCTCTTCTTTCTCTCTTCACCCCACCCTCCAAGAACCATCTTCCTCCCCAAAATAAATTTTGTGACCAAAAATTATCCAGAATGGCATTAGAAATTTAAAAACTCCACCCCAAGGTCCAATATCTTCCGCGTTTGGGTTACAAAGTTAACTAAGACAAAATATAGTTGAGCGTCCCACAATGAATGGTATGACGAGGGGAGGGGGTTGGGGGAGAGGGCATTAGGACAGTTCAAGATGGTTGAAGCGGGAGGTAGTCCAAAAAAATTGCAGAACCACTGATTCAAACGATACGGTTGCGGGGCGACTCTTTAAGTGATAACCCTTTAACAGTGTCGGTAAGTTAGTTAGATGGGGTTTAACGACACACCAACACGAATGTATTATACAGTGTCAGCAAGAAAAAAGGGACAAAAATCCAACTTAAAAAGGTAAAGATGGGGTAAAATAAAAAAAGCAAAGACTGGGTAAAGTTAAAGTGGAATGTCTGGGCAAATGCAAATGCAGGAGTCATGTTAAAATTCACTGTAAAGCTTACTTTTCTTGAGAAAGCCCAGAACAAGAGAAGGGTCAGTTTGCTCGAATAACGTTTCCAGGTTTGGCACAGTGTAGTACTTCTGACGAATATGGGAGTATTCGTAACAGTCAACGAGAATGTGACTGACGGTGACAGCACAATGACATGGGATACAATATGGTCTTTCATCCCCGTGGAGTAAATATGCATGGGTAAGGTGTGACCGATGCGAGCCCTAGTCGGTACATTGACTGTATGTTGACGGTGCATTTACCTTATTTTCATCCCTCCCCCTCCCCACCCTTCTATCACCCCAGTCACGCTACTGCTAAGGATAGTCACTTAAGAGCAAGTAACGCATATATCGTTTCTTCAAATTATCACTGATCCTTTTTGTCATTTAACACGAACAGAATATAGTCTAAAAGGGAAAAACCTCAGTATTGCATAAGACCTATAGGATGGAACAAGACAAGAGGAACTTGTCAACTTACGGAACTTTCAAAATATTGCAAGTCTAGTTAGTTAGATGGGATTTTACGACACACCAACACGATTGTGTCATATAGTGTCATCTAGAAAAGAAAAAGGTGCAATGTTGGGGTACAATTAACTAGAAAAAGGTGGGATCAACTTTCACTAAAAGGTCCAGGCAAATGCGGGAGTCATGTCAAAAATTTCTATACAGTTTACTTTCCTTGAGAAAGCCCAAAATAAGGGACCAATCTGTATTGCAAGTCTAATACACAACAGAGTTACTTCGCCATTCGCTCGTAAAAACCATGAGGTTATACGGTAGTGTATAGTCTTGTTCACGACTCTAGTTATTGTAGTGCGCGTGCGCGCTACAATGTTGGCATTACCTGCCAATCGAGGCGGCTCTGCGCAGCGGCCCGTTGACGAAGATCGTTGCACACTGGCACCGTTCAGGTTCAACGCGCTGCACTACTGGCATTGTTTGCCGAGCAGGAAGTACCGCACAACGACGTGTTGAGAAAGAAAGTTGCGTACATGCTACATACAGCTTCAAACATTGGGTGCTAGCTTTGCAGTCACCTGAACTCAGCAGCCCTGTCCCGGGATTCTTCACAACTTATTCTTGTCCCCCCAAAAATTAGTCTCATTAGAAGACCTCTTATAATTATCAAACCGATCAGTATTTCAAAGTAAGTTTCACTTGGTGGAGGTAACTCTTTTACAAAAAGACCAAAGAAAGAGCTTTCATTGGCAATAAAATTGATATTGATGCCAAACAGTCAGGTGCGGATGGATTGACAGCATGTAAGCACTCTCCATATTTTCATGGTAAGCAAAACCTATCGTGTTGATATATACGTTTCTGTAGCCTATTCCTAGTTAATTGGGCTTGTGCGTATCACAACTTTATTGTTACAGCTGACATAAAATAGTCCAGAAGAAAAGGCCAAGTACTCCATCAAAAAGCTTGTTATACATGAAATAGTCTTACTTCTGGATGCAGTATCATAAGTGCATTCAGAAACTACCACATCTACGACACAATTTTCAAAAGGCCTACTTCGAATAATTATGAGGTATTTGCGGATGAATTTTGTGCAAGGTGATGATAGATCTGACGTATAGCTTTACGGTGTTCGTGAGCTGCGAACGGTCCGAGGTACATCCTAAGTTGTTTTACCTACAGCGTCGTCAGCATATTTTTCACCCCAAATTCAGTGTAAGTTCCATGAGTTCGTGAAAATATTCCTGGTACGGTTGATAAATTTCGGAATTTTATGTACAGGAATTAAGTCCAAACACTGTCACTGCCCAGGCCTAGGCTACGTAACTTTGCAGCCCGAAGTTCTTAACGTTAGGCCTAGGTCTAAAACTAAAAGGTAACACTAAGTTACTACTGTGAGTCTGTGCAACATCACTCTTTTAGCCTAACGTTAGACCCGAGTGCAGCAGAATATCCAGCTCTAAGGCGATGTGTCATTGAATGTGATAGTGGTAGTGATACAAAACGTTATATGTAGAGGCCTACACCTAGGCCTGAGCAGCTTAAATTATAAGCCTAGCCTAGGTAAAAGTAAGACCTTCCAGTAATTTCCACATCCTGTTCAGTGGTTGCGTTTAGGGTAGTGTGACAAGCCAAAAAATTGAAAATTTTAATGAAAACAAAACATTACACCAGTTAGTATCAGGCCTTGCATTTGCAACGTTTAGTCCTTGGCCACTAATGTTGACCTAGCCTAGGGTACTATTATCATCACATAAGCTAACATAAGTTTGCCACATTACAAGTGTGCACTGACCTAGGCCTAACCATAATTTTCAATGTTGAGAAATCTTAATACTAGGCTACCTAGCCTACTGTAGACAAACATTACCCTTAAATGTTAATAATACCTTAGCATTGGACCTTACAGTTACAGGCCATGCACTAGTCCTTGGCCAGTAGGTCTAACTTTTCATTTCAAATAAATCTTTGTGTTATCATCATTAGCCTACATAATTGTCATAAAAACGTCTTATGGCTAACTCTTCAAAAATGCATTAAGACATACATAAAGCCTGGTGCAAGCATCAAAAGTGTCATACTAGATTACAGACTTCTCTTTGAAACCATTTCTTTGCTTAAAACAAACACATCAAATCCTTTCTTGATTATTGTGGTGTCTCATTAGCATACCCAGTCTCACACAATTTGATATCCCTGCAATCAGTGACTGTTGGCCTACTGTAGTGCCTCAAGGCTTGTGTACTAACCTTTCGGTGTTTAGGACCCCTATGTACAGTACAGATCACTTTTACCTCTTGACTATACAGTGACGTTCAACAAGTCTTAATAAAATTCCTACTGTACGTTACAGCTAGCATAGCTGTTGTTTGTCATTCATTTGATCAGTATCAGCTGTGTCTTAGACTATTCATATTTTGTGGAAATTTTTTTTTGTGAACACCTGTGAGGAGTTTGGTTCTACTTTCACAAGTTTCCTTCAGTACAGTTGGTATTTTTTCTGTAAAAGTTTGATTTTGTTGTGCAACCTACAGTCACACCTATCTTGCCTCCTATGTTGGCACTGTCTCTGCAGAAAAGATTGTCTCAGATTTTTCATTTGAAGATTACAAACTGTCAAATTGAAAATTCCTTTTCGAGTTTCAATCAAAACGTTGCCTGAAGTTTCACTGTGAAGTTTCATTCTAAAGTTCCAACTTGCAACAACCTTTATGTTTCACCAATGATGTTACAGTTCTTGCTTTACATAGTGTTTCACTATTTTTCCACAATGTACTGATCCACAAGTATAGTTTGAGATGTTGTGATGAATAACAGTAGTGTTTCTGTAAACTTTGCTTTCAATCTACTCTGACAGCTTTGTTTGCTGTGTTTCTCCTAGCTAACACTTTGTCATAGTGACTTTTGCAAGCCACGTATTCTCGATCAAAACTCTTCATTATTCTGGTATAGTACGTACTAATACTGACCATGTCAGCAGTGACCAAACTGCACGGTTCCTTCCATCAAGGCTCCACAAACTTCTCTGTACATACAAGAGGAAAACAATGCATGTGTAATTGTCTCATGTTTTTGACAAGTTGTTTTTACAGATTGCAGGATTTTAGCAAATCTGAAGATATTGACAACATTTTACGATTAGGAGATGCAATGTATTCATGGATTTCTACATCAGTGGTCCCACGCAGCCAGTGGTTACATCTTACAGACTTGCCAACACACTACACTTTTGGAGAAAGATGCTTTTGTTTTTCACAAGTTAGGACTTTCTCAGGACTGGTTTTTTCCTACTGCAGCTAATATCATAGACAAGCAGAACACATTTTCTCTCTCAAATGCATTAACAGTGGCTTTCCTTACAGTACCAACTTGTATCTTCATTTCCGATGCCAATGCAGCTGCAGTTTGTTACAAAAATAATTCATATTTGCTCTTTGATTCCCACAGTCGAAGTTATGATGGTTTTCTGGAACTTGATGGAAAGAGTAATTCTACAGATGAGAACACTGGAAGCAGTCACTGATCATTTGAATGACCTACTTTTGTCATTGTCAGAATCTCCATCTCAATGTCAGTTTGACCTTCATGCCATAAATATACATCCTGTATGTTCATCAGTATTCCAAATTGTACCACGAGAAAGACAGTGCTTGTTGCATTCTTCGCTTTTGCAAGTTCCAGGTCATACTCAACATCAGTTCCCAAGCAGGTCCTGAATATTAATGTTCTGCCTAGTATTTGTAAGTTAAATGCTTTTGTAAATGCATTGCATGACCCACTCAACAGAACCATTGCACAAGGTTGCATTTTCTTATCCTGTTACTTACTTGGTTCACAATATGTTTCCATGGACAAACTTGGCATCAGTTCACATTTTCTCTTCCTAGAGAAAAGAGCTGTATTTGTTTCATCTGATGATACATTACTATCTTTAAAAGTACCTGTATATTACACATTTCAGGGACATTTCTTCTCAGCCAAAGCAATTAAAACGTATTCAGGAGTATTGAAGGCAAGTACTCCTACACCCAAGGAACAGAATCCTGAACTTTCCCTGCTCCATGGTATGGCTTTGTCTAGATGTGATTCCGGTTTGTGCCTGTGTATTACAAATAAACCTCTGGCAATATGCTACAACCAAAATAAACAAGAGTTTCAGGCATTCAACCTGCACCACCAATTTGCAAACCTGCTCTCAAATTTTTTACATTCTTTTAGAACTGTGGATGATGTGTGTAAGTTCATTGAAGAAACTTCACAGAATGTTGGGCAGAGATTTCTTATTATCACACTCAGAATTCAGTGCATAGCAAAGTCAACATTTCATCAGGTACCAAAACAGCATAAACGGAAATATTTTTGTTGTGGTACTGATACACGTGCTGATTTGGATAAAATTCAAAAGTCTCCTACTCATTGTCAAATAACTGAAGATAAAATTGGTCTAACAGCATCTTGCTCAGAAGCACATGAGCACAGTGATACACACAACTGTCCCATAGGTGCAGATGATACAGAAAATGATTTGCATAAATTTCAAGGATACAGCAACGAAGCAGGCTCTTTCAAACACAATTCTCACAACTTAAAGGATACAGGTAATAGTCTAACTACAGAAAAATGTTCTACTTTTGATACAAGTGTTGCTGAACACGATGTGGGAAAATGCCTTGCACAAGCTTGCATTTTCTTATCCTGTTACTTACTTGGTTCACAATATGTTTCCATGGACAAACTTGCCGAGATTGATTGCATAAGTTCACATTTTCTCATCTTTCTACAGAAAAGAACTGTTCTTGTTCCATCTGATAATACATTACTATCTTTGAAAGTACCTGTGTATTACACATTCCAGGGACATTTCTTCTCAGCCAAAGCAATTAAAACGTATTCAGGAGTATTGAAGGCAAGTACTCCTACACCAAAGGAACAGAATCCTGAACTTTCCCTGCTCCATGCTATGGCTTTGTCTAGATGTGATTCCACTTTGTGTCTGTGTATTACAAATAAACCTCTGGCAATATGCTACAGTCAAAGTAAACAAGATTTTAAAGGTTCACCCTGCAGCACCAATTTTCACACCTCTTGCCTGATAGCACTGATACAGACTTACATTTCTCATCTTCTTTTAAAAGTATTCATCAACTATGTAATTCCAGTGAAAGAATAGCCCACAATAATGAAAAGAGGTTTATACTTGTCACACTGAGAATTCAGTCCATAGCAAAGTCAACATTTCACCATGCACCATCACAGCAAAAATGGGAAAATGGTTGTCCTGGAACTGACACACAAGCCAATTTGGATAACACTAACAAGTCCCTCATCAAAACCCCAAAAAGTCAAGATAAAATTGACCTAAAGGCATCTCACTCACAAGCATGTCAACATACCAACACACACAACTTGCCCAAAGTTGCAGCTGATACAAACAATGTTTTGCCTACATTTCAAGGACATAGCAATGAATCAACACCTTTTAGAGACAATTTTCATCACAATCCAACGGAGATTGCCCATAGCACACCTCATTCACTTCTCCAGCAGAACCATTATCTTCAAACTCAATCCAATGGTACTAGAAGTCACCTTCCTACCATGACTGAAAACACTGTTTCAGGTAAGTTAGACTACTTTGCAAAGCTTTGTAAACAAAAACCAGTTGATGTTTGCCTCATCTGTAACAGACTCCTTTTCAGAAAGCAAGTGCAAACGTTCAATCCACATAAGTACAACTTGGATATTCTGCCAATGTTTTACAAACCAACAAGCAATTCCAATACAAAAGCTGATTGCGTATACATATGTCATTGCTGTAGTGACAATATCCTGAAACAGAAGATGCCATGCCAGGCTCCTGTAAACAACATGAAACCAGCTGAACAACCGCCACAACTATCACAGCTCAATTGTCTTGAGAGGCATTTAATTGTACCAGTCATTCCTTTTATGAAAATTGTTTCTTTACCAAAAGGGCATCAAAAAGGAATCTATGGACCACTTGTATGTGTTCTTTCAGATATAACTGCTACCACCATGCGTTTACCAAGAACATTGAATGATGGTAGTCTTTTAAAAGTGAAACTTAAGCGTAAACTTGAATATAAAGGACACCATATTTTCCAGGGTATTGATCCTCATGCAATACTCCTAGCACTTGCCTATCTAGCCAGAATGAATCCTCACTATCAGGACATTGCAGTGGATAACAAAATACTACAAGGTGATGAACATTATGACACAAACATTAATACTCAAACACCCTGTCTACATCCAATGAACAAGTAAATGACACTTTATTTACAAGACAACAGCAGATTATCCACACATCACGTCTCCAAAATGTAACAGACTCTGGTAAAGTAGGTTCCCTGAACAAAGACTGTCTTGAGAGCACAATTCAGAAAAATTTAGGTAATACTGAACAGGTTTCTGACCGTGGTATTCAGTCTCTCAGTGTAGATAAACCTGCACCTTCTCATACATGTCAATCATCTGCTCCACTCTTTACTTCTCTCCAACCAACTGATCTTCCACAAGCTGTTACAGAACATATAGATGATACAGTACTATCTTACTCCAGGTGAGGGCAAAGAGATTGTTAGTGTCTTCAAGACAGAAGGACAAGCTTTTGCAACTTTGTTTCCTTATGGTAAAAGTACATTGAATGATGAACATCCTGTTAAGATTTCCCCAAAAAGGTACTTCAATGCAAGATTACTCTCCCATGACAACAGATTTGCACAAAATGCAGAATATATATTTTATGCCCAATACACAACTGAATTAAGTGAAATGCTGTCATCCATATCAATTGCAATGCGTAAAGGCTCAAAGAGAACCTCAACTGGTGAAATTATTACATCCATGCTACACTGTGGAAGACCTGAAAACTTTATTTGAGCAGACAGATCCGTCCCTTATTTTGGGCTTTCTCAAGGAAAGTAAACTGTATAGAAATTTTTGACATGACTCCCGCATTTGCCTAGACCTTATAGTGGAATTTGACCCCACCTTTTTCTAGTTTATTGTACCCAATATTGCACCTTTTTCTTCTTCTAGATGACACTATGTAACACAATCGTGTTGGTGTGTCGTAAAATCCCATCTAACTAACTCCATGCTACAGACTAAAGAGAGTTTACACCAAATTCTTTCAAAGTATGATGGCTTTTACTTTATGAAGAAAATAAGAGGTACTCCTGCTTATTGGGAATGCACCATGCGTGATCTGTTTGCTATGGTTAGACAGCTTGGTATCCCCACATGGTTCTGCAGTTTTTCAGCAGCTGATAAGAGATGGCATAAAATTGATGAAGCAATTCTTCACCAACAAGGTAAATCAGTCCCCAAAAACATTGACTGGTCAACACATTCAAAATAATTGTTAGTAACCCTGTAACAGCAGCACGGATGTTTGAACACAGATTCCAGGCTTTTATAAGTCATGTTATTTTATCTCCACTGTATCCAAATGGTCACGTTATTGACTACTTTTACAGAGTTGAATTTCAACGAGGTTGGCCACATATACACTGCTTGTTTTGGGTGAAAGATGCCCCATGTTATGGTAAGTCTCCTGAAACTGATCTGACACAATTCATTGATAGGTACATATCTTGTACATTGCCTTCAGAAAGTGATAATCTACAGCTTCATGAGAAAGTGTCAAATGTGCAGGTGCACAGTAAAAACCATTCTCGAACTTGCAAAAAGGGAAACAAAGTCTGCAGGTTTAATTTTCCAAAGTTCCCTTCAAAATCTACATTCATTTCTAAACCTCGTGTTGATGCTGACTGTCGCACTCACCAAAATAGTAACCCCAAAAATGTTGTCAAAAAGTTGTGGGATGCATTTTACAATAATACGGATCACTCCTTAACTATTGATGAAGCCTTTGACAGAGCAGGTATTACACAAAGTCAGTTAGAGCACTGTGTCAATACAACTACACAGAAAGAAACAATAATTTTAAAGAGGCAACCTTCTGACATATGGGTTAATAATTACAACCCTACACTACTCAAAGCATGGGATGGAAACATGGATATTCAGTTTGTTTTGGATGCATACAGCTGCATCATGTACACAGTTTCATAGATCAGTAAAGCAGAGCGTGAAATGGGTGATCTGTTGAGAGCAACTCAGCAAGAGGCCCGTGAGGGAAATCTAAAAGCCATGGATCAGCTCAGAAAATTACGAAGTGTCTACTTACATCATCGTGAAGTTAGTATTATGGAATCAGTGTACAGAGTTACAGGGATGCACATGAAGCAAAGCTCACGCCAAGTAGTTTTTATTCCTACAGACCCCAATTCCCAAAGACTATCTCTTCCTTTGCATGAACTTCAAAACAAACAAGAAGACACAGATGAAATCTGGATGTCTAACCTTGTTGGTAAATACTTAGAGCGTCCAAAAGAGTTATTCCATGTTTGCTTGACAACATTTG
The DNA here is from genome assembly GCA_009936505.3 of Holothuria glaberrima. NCBI lineage: Eukaryota > Metazoa > Echinodermata > Holothuroidea > Aspidochirotida > Holothuriidae > Holothuria > Holothuria glaberrima. The sequence goes on along the minus strand of WURT03000003.1, from coordinate 227,894 downwards.
CATCAGAGTACAGATATATTGGAAAAAACACCACTGTCAAAACAGACGTTGTATTAGGTAGAGGTCTTGGCACACTAAGAAAACGTACTGGAAAGCCTGCTGTTATAAGGTATCCAAAAGTAAGAATTCAAAAAGATCGTGAAAAGTATTACAGTAACATATTACGGCTTTACTTGCCAACCACTGACAAAGAATTCACACCCGGTATGTATGATACCTTTGAAAAATTTTTCATGAATGTATCTTATAATGGCACACCTGTCAAAGATATTGTAGCAGGCAATATGCAACATTTTGAACCACTCTCTGTAGAACTTGAAACTTTATGGGACAACCTTCAAGCAAACCCACATCAAGAAGATTCATGGGCAGATCTAGCTCCCCAAACTGAAATGGAAAGGTATGAAGACAGGGAAACACATCTCAACTGCGACGACTATGTTCCTGCAGAAAATGAAGGATTAGTTACAGAGTTGAAAATGCACTCATCCTTCACCACTTTTAGTGCTGGTGTGTCTTATGAGCAAAGTGGACAACCCATCTCAAAACCTGCAGTCATCTCTATGTTACAGACTCTTAATAAAGAACAGAGACAGCGGTTTAATTTCATGCATCAATGGGTCAAAGATAAATTATTACTCCAGAATGATGTTAAATCACCATATATATTTGTCACAGGTGGAGCTGGTACAGGAAAGTGTCAGTTAATTAAATGCATAACCTACCACTTGCAAAAATGTTTCTGTAAACTCGCCGATTCCCTAGATGATGTGACAGTTCTCTTGATAGCTTACGCTGGAACCACTGCTTTTAACATTAATGGACAGACCATTCATTCTGCTTTTAACATTTTCAGTCCATCATTACCTTACAAGCCATTACGGGAACATCATCTCAATACACTTCAGGTAAAGTACCGCAGTCTGCAATTAGTTATCATTGACGAAATATTTATGGTTGACCACGACATGCTTCTATATCTACATAGAAGGTTGCAACAAACAAAGAAAACCGGAAACAATGCTATATTTGGTAATGTAGCTATTCTAGCAGTTGGTGACTTCTACCAGCTTCAACCAGTGAGAGGCAGGCCTTTATTCAAAAAAGACCATGGTGCATTTTTAAACCTATGGGATATGTTTTCCCTGTGGGAACTCCACACAATTATGAGAAAAAAGATGATCAAGCGTTTGCACAATTATTGAATCGGCTTAGAACACATGAAAAAGGAATGGACCTCCTGCCTGGTGATTTACAGATGTTGCAATCACATACTGTACATACATTGCCAACCGAAATTCCCTATATTGCAGCAAAATGGGCATTAGTAGATGCTCACAATTGCAAGATGTTGCATTCTCTAGGATGTGATATACTACACATAAAAGCTGTAGACATTATCTCAACAAGTAACGGTACTCTAAAAAGATTAACTTCACCCTATGTAAATGCAAAAAGTATCTTACTAGCAGAGATAGCTATTACTGTAGGAGCTCGTGTAATGCTTACATGTAACTTAGATGTTGCAGATGGTCTAGTTAATGGAGTCACTGGTAACATTACAGGAATTTTTAATGGTAATTTGCCAAATGGTCAGCCAAAGGCAATATGTATTTTATTTGACAATAGTAGAGTAGGCATTCAATGCCGACAGAAATATCATCCTCCATCAGGTATCAACCAGGCAAGTGTAGTCAAGAAATTTTTCAAGTCAAGCTTCAGCATGTCACACGACACCAGTTTCCATTAAAGCTAGCATGGACATTAACTATCCACAAAGTCCAAGGTATGACAATGCAAAAAGCAACAGTATCACTTGATGGTATTCTCATCTCATCTATCTCATCTATAGCAACAGAGAAGTTCAGGACTCCCTTAATTGCATGGTTAAGTCCAACTTACAATCAGCCAATGAGCTACTTTATTCAAAAATGAATTTTGCAATTTTACACCATAATACCCAGCCTCTTGTCAGTCATTACAAGGATGTAATATCCAATCCAGAGTTCAATACAGCTGACCATAATTTGCTTGTCAGAAACTTGGTTGCATAACCCCAATTTGGAAAACTTTCAAATTCAGGGGTACAAAGTGCTTTGTTCCAAAGAACACCATAGAGGACAAGGATTCGTAGTATACATCAAGGACATTCATACCTTTATTCCACTTCAAGTACAAACAGATCAATGTTACTCACTACTAACTGCAATCCAAACTAAACCATCATTCTTAATGCTACTACTTTACAAACCACCATCACTTTCAAACAGTGAATTTGCTCAAGTTTTGCTACATGCATGTAACCAACTGCAGATCTATGAAAAAACACTTCGGACACAATATACAATTATTCTAGGAGACTTCAACCATGACCTCCTAAAATCCTCACCATTGAACCAGCTTAGTCACTTCAAACAACTTATTACTAAACCAACAACAACAAATGGATCACTTTTGGACCACA
>WURT03000003.1:168872-216304 GCA_009936505.3 Holothuria glaberrima | reverse complement strand
AGAGCTCAGAATTTCTGGAACAATCTAGAGAGGGCGCACTTACGATAGTCGCGAACGTATGTACTAGCTAGTACTAGGGTCTTGACCAAGACTAGATTCAACCTAGCGTTACAGGGTCTTTCGACCACTGATCATGTGAATTAATAGTATTCGAGTCGTCATGATTTCAATTTATTTTCAGGCCCGTATGCAGCTCCTTCAATGAGTGGATTCTAGTTTGTGATATCCGAAAATGATAAAATTTCAATAGGGGAGCCATCATCTCTTGGCACGTAGAGTAATAAGTTAGATTTCTTTTGTTAAAAATGTCCCCTAAAACCATTGCCAGCAACGTTAGTTGTTAGTTGCTCCATGACAGTTTGTTGAATTTTCATGTGTCAAAAAGTTTAACTTCCCAAAACGGGTGAATAAGGAAAGTTTTATATGTTAAATCACTGACGCCTTAACCACCAATGGTGTTAGGCGTGTGTAATGAATAATGTTAAATGCGAGAATTTCTTATTTCGGAGCTGTACCTGTGTCTGATCAAACAATACTTGGCTGAAAGTTCTGGAAGCACACCCAGCTAGTGTTCAATATAATACAGTAGAAGCAGTGAATAGGAGAACTCGGAGGGGCAAAAGTCGTGTTTTGCAAGAATTTTTTACCTCTTTGAAAGAGACCATTTGCGTCGGCCCTCGAGGCAATTCATGAACGTAATTTTAAGGAACACCTGAAATTCAATTTATAAAAAGTTTATCTACCATTTATCCGGCAAAGGCTAAACACGCTGCGTGATGCCTTCTTCATGGTGTAGCACTACATGTTACAGGTTTCACATTGCAGCATTCATTCAAGCATGTCTTTACACATAAACCAAACTCATGGAAAACTATGCGAAATTTATTTTGTTCAGTCCCGGTAGATTCCATGGGTTACACCCCTCCCTTTCCTTTGGGGGGGGGGTTTAACATTAAAGAAGTGAATAACTTCCCAATGCAATGCAAAGATTAAATATTAATAAAGTGTCTTAAAAACGACATTTTTTCGGCGCGATTCTTGCGCGTTTTCGTTGTTACTTGTTGGCTATAATATATACTTCAGACATCACAAATAGACTTGTCCTTTAGTGCGAGCAAGATAATTAAAACAAAAGATCACATTGTGATATATGTTATCTCGTTAGCTCTGCCCATTATAATGCCAATTACAGGGTGAAACGATAATGCTGGTGTTAAATGTCCATAATTTTTGCAGAGTCCCAATTCAGAGCTTTTGGGGGTCTTTAATTACACAATTCAGTAGCTGTGTTGTTTATCATCCACGACTAAAAGCAGTTTTGCCCGGGCGTCCCTTGGCCAGATAAGCCTAAGCACGGTATTTGTCTACAAGTTGTAACGGGCATGTAGCCTAAACGTATTGTGTTTCTCATTGGAGGGGAGGTTCCCTTCTCTTGTCCAAATGAACAGCGCCGACGAGCGGTCTTATAACTGTCAAATGACGAAATGTTCTCCCACCTCTGTACCAAAATATACCATTTCAGTTGAGTTAACATAAACAAACCAAATTGTCAATCAAAGCTATAGTAAGACTTTTACTAGTGGTCTGTGTGTATATATGATAAACTGTCGTTCTGAGTTAGGGGAATTCCCTTCCCCCTTTGGAAAATTTTGTTTCTGTACGGTACTGAGATCTAAAATAGTTTTATCATTTCACCACTTTTAAGTGCCTTCATGCCCCAGATTTTCGTTAGTTTGAAAAAAATCAATCACAGAAAAAACATTTCACGGCTTTTTGGCAAGCTGAAACGTATTGTGATACAATGAAAGAATAACAAAATATTTAAAGTTGGAGCTCATTTGATACAAATGGATCAAGCCGGTTTGCCTGCTTCCCCTGCATCTTACTCCGCCCTATATGAAGTACCGATTGGCTGATATGGTTGCATTTATATTTAAAGTATTCAGCCCATGACTGACTGTCTGAAATGGGTTTTGAAGAGCTTTCGAAAACAATATGGGGCATCACTATGATACATACGAGTAACCAAAATCCTTTTGAAATATTCGGAGAGGACCATTCACATTGCCGGAGGGTCGTCCGAACCTCCCTGAAAACGCATTTGAGTTTGCCCCCCAAACAAAATTTCTTAGAACAGCCCATGGTACCCACAAAGCTTCTGCGGGGAGGCCATATGGGCTCGATCAGCTGACAGCCACAAAAGGATAGAAATATGTCACCCTTTTTTTTACAGCGGTAAGGTTTGTCGTCTGAGAGTGCATTTAAAATTAAACTGAGTGGGTACCTTTTAATCATAATCAGAGTAATGAAATACTCAACATATCTACCAGCATAAATGCAAAATCTGGCAGTACAGATTTCGGAAAGAAAGTATTGTTTTCTTCAGGGTAAGACTTTAAAATGCTAGTGTACCTTGTGATATGGTTAACTGTACCATATTAAATCAAGGGAAAAAGATACATCCCATTGAAGTAGGTGAATTGACGTCAAACCGAATTAATCGACATCTACCAGTTTAAAGTGGCGTATATCTTAATTTTCTTAATTTTTCCAGATTGAATGGTAGATTCAAATTTTAGTAAAAGGGGTCCCTTGGGTCGAAATCTTGTGGCTACAGTATGCAAGTGATACAGTGATTCAAATGAAGGAATGGAATGCATCAAATATTCTTTACACGGCAGCAACTTTCAAAAATGCACTAAAGGACGTGATGTCCAATAATGCTAGCAAAAGAAAACATAACAGCCAAAATCACAACATTTGTATACATTAAAATTTTATAAAGTGTAGCAGAGGGGCAGAGTAAAATACCTTGAACAAATCCTCTACTCATATTCCGTCAGAACGGATAATATTGTCCTTGGTTAATGAAAAAATTCTTGACGTTCAAGTAAAATGGTCTTTTATTGGGCTGTTTTATTTCACGGCGTAGTAATTGACTTAAGTCATCATCAAACCCTTTTTGCAATTCACTTTGATCTTTCTTTTAAAACTCAGTTGCTAGGAACTGTCTCACAGGAAAGACAAACATATTATTTAAAGAGAAGTGGTTGCGTAGACCTCTCAGCAGATAAAACATTCACAAAACATTTTCTTAATATGGTGACGACATTTAAAACAAACTTTAACTAAACATGAATTTTTCAAGAATATTTCTGACACTTACGGAGTGTCTTTGTAATCATCCATTTTATTGTGTTATTACCCACAATATAGGGACCGTGACGTCATACCACGACTCTATCGCACGTCGGATCACAATTGCTTGTGTATCTCTTGCCTGGGCAACTCCAACCTGGACAATTGTCACTCGGACATCTACCAACCCGGACAATTACTAACCGGACGATTCCCTGTTGGACAATTACCACTTCGAACAATTAGTAGCTAGGTGAAGTCCCAACCCGACAATCCTCACCCTTACAATACCCCATCCCGAATCGTTTCCAGCCCGGTCTGTGCCCCGGACAACTCACCGCTTATATTAAATTATACTGTGTGACATAAAATGCTGGCCCAGTAGTATTTAGGGTATAGTCCAGTAAGAAAGGTTTGAACACTTTTTAATAGTAGATTTTTTTCACACTTTATTTTTATATCTGATATAATTATTGCCAGAAATTAAAATGGCAACGAAAAATAATAATGGAAGGCCTTGAAACTCCTAAGCGATTGTTTTAGACACTCTTTAATAAGTTAGGTTACGTAAGAATGCGTGATATCAATGTAGATAACTTGTCAGTCCGTTTTCAATTCCAAAAATGTAATGTGTTGTTTTGCTTGGCCGAAACCGGACCAGTACGCATGGGAGGGAGTTGAGTGTCTTAGACGATCTCTTCCTTTGAAAAGGAACCTTCCTTCGAAATTGAATCACATTTTGGACAATATGTTCGTCATCGTGTGATTTCCCTCTCCTTAGCAATGCAGATACTGACTGCACGTTTAACACAGACATATTTTATCGTAACACATTTGATTATGCCATAATAAATATCAAAATTGCTAGTTTCGTGTTCGATTTTATTGACCTGAGTTCCTTCGATGTAGAAAATTAGGTTATATTCTTCTACATTTGCGCCTTTTAGTACAGCTAGGCTTAGTCGTAGTCTGAAGGAACATGGGGGAGGCTGCCTCCGGAATATCAACACCCCAAAGTAAATATTAGCCTCCTTGACAAGTAAAAAAAATCATTATACCTGGATTGATTCACATATCAGTGACTTCTTCCTGAATTTGACATCCACCACAGGCAGGCTCGTATGTATGGTTTCTTCTTAACAAATGAACTACTCTACTTCAAACCGGATCGTACCGACTGATAACAAATCTTGATGCCTAAACTACATGTAACTCTGGATGGTACAAACATCTGTTTTAGGCGAAATCATTGTAGCCAAGTCTCACAATCTGAAAGTACATTACAATCTGGGCTAGTGAGCAAATGGGAAAGAGGGACAGTACTGCCTCTGTTTTTGCCACAAACATCAGCCTTGTGTAGTCGAGGAAGTGTAATTTAGTCTACATACCGAAAACATATCATAAGAATCAAACTAATTTTTCTTAACCCCGCTTCCCCCATAAGGGATATAAAGCCTTTCGAATTCCGCCAGTCATAAAAAACTATAGTCGGATAATTTTGTCTTACAGCCCCGGCCAATTTCATAAAGCCTATATTTCTTTCGCATGAGCCACAAAGATAGGCTCGGGTATTTCCTAAAAAATGTGCTGCTCGACGGCTGTCACGTGACGTCAGATGGTGGCACCACCTACCGTTACTTTACTTTATTTAGTTAAATCCACATAAAATGTTGAATCCACCGACCCCTCCTCTCCCAACGTTCTTACAAAATGATGCATGCGTAGAAGACGAGGAATGAAGTTGCGTTTTAGTATTAGGTTAGCTGCAATTTGAACATGCCTGGCTACCAACGTACATGATAGACGCAAAGCTGCAGTGACACACATTTTTATTTGACAGTGCAATTTCCTGCATTTAATGACAATCTGGATGTCAAATTTTCTCTAACAATGGTGATCCGTTCTAGGTAGATGGGGAAGCCTGCAAAACTTTGCGCTTAAGAGTGACTTTTCAACAAGTTATAGGCTTCTGTAATTTTTTATCTTTGTTACCCCAGCCTAAACCATGGTGGGCGGAGGTTAGGTCAGGGTGGGCTAAGGTCGTAGAGGAGCGGTACTCAGGGGTGAATGCCTGCAGAGTGTGCAGCTTACTTCCACGGGTAGTCTCCTGAAAGTTCCGTCATCTTTACCTTGAAGGGGTTGATTTATTTAAGTGGAACCATAAAATTTTTCGCGCCATGCACTCTACTTTTGCGTTCATACATATAAGAAAAACAAACCTCACTTATATTTGTTTATATTTTCAGTTTTGGACTATGTGTTTTATCTTCCATGCGTTTTTAAAAGGTGTATGTGTTTTATGAGATAAAATAATACCAATTTCTTTCCATGATGAATTAAGATTCTTATATCTTATATATTACTGGATGTTATGTAAACACACTTAACACAGTTTTCTGTAAAGGTAGAAAACTCATTTTAGATTTAAGAATTTATTTTTCTTATTTCTCTTATATGGTGTGGTATACATGTCGGAGTCTGGGCCTTGTGTCGGAAAGACGGGGTGGAAACAGTATAGTGCACACATGTTATTCCAGCAGTCTCGAAGGTTTATCTGTTATTATTTTATTTTTTATAAGAGCAGGGTCTCTTTAAGTCAAATTTTTTGAAAAAAATGAAAGAAGTTAAAACCAACGTAACATTCAGTGCATCAAGTACTCGCTTTGTTCAATATTTCCCAAGACACTGATGGATACTATATGGAAGGTTTAGCTCCGTGCGTCCGTCGCCTTCCCTGGCGCCATCCTATTTCGTCTGTAAGCTAAAGAGTGTTGATATGTATTGCCTTAAAAGGTGTAAATGAGTGTCGTTCTACGTTACCTGAAAGGGTCAAAATCACTGTATTGCATAAATTGTTATTGACTAGGGCAGGGCAGGGTTAAAATTCAGGGCAAATGGCCTCAACATTAACTATGGTGTGGTATATCCCCAGGGTTCCGGCGTTGAGATTTAATCCTGAGTTCCAGTCTTTGGTTCATAGCTATGGTCTTCTGTTTTAATTCCCTTGCTTATTTCATCGATCCTGATTTTGTGTTTCTGCCCCCTACTCTACGAGATACTGACCCGTTAGAACGTGAGTTACTGAGGGCAACAAATTTTAGTTACAATTGTGGAACGCATGGGCCACGTCGTACTGGAAGGACCAGTGTGCACAGCCTTAAGGGCGCAGTAAGACAGGTACTCGTAAGCCGTCCCGGCCACGATGATCCCACAGGTCCGATATCTACCATTGGTGTCTGCCGAGGTTGACAGGGGTGGAAAACCTGTATACGAGAAAGGTTTGAGGTATTTGGCAAATGGTGTGCGTGTGTGTCTGTGCTTGTGTATGTTTATATCTGTGTGTATGAGAGAACGTGCGGGTCATGCTTGGGTATCCTATATTCCTGAGGTTTATTTAAGATAAAAAGGGATTCAAATTAAATTTATGGCCAGTGGGCCACAGCATTTAATCTGTACCCACAAGAAATTTTATGCGCATTTGTACAGGAACTCAGCCCTCTAGAATTTCTCTTAAAAAACATGTTGAGAGTCGCTCTTTCGAGTTCATTGTCAATTTATCAACTATCCTGAGGGAGTCGAGCTGCTGAGAGTTATTTGAATGTCCCTTTACGGGAGAGCAATCGGGACAACCTTAGGACACTCTGGCAATATCCCACCTAAAGTTAAAGGTTCCGTTTCTTACTACTCTGTTTAATGACAAAAAGCCTTTGTGAGCTTTCTTTAGGAAGATTAAGTAAATCTTTCGCACTTTGTACTTCATTTTTTCCAATAGGGTTTTTGGGTTGGCCTACGACAAAATTCTGTGTAGTACCCCTAATCGTCAATCCTGGTGGTGCCTCCAACGATGGTAACAGGATTAAAATAAATACACACCCATGTTACCCACGTCCATTTGATAGCCCCAAAACAGTAATGATGGGGAATGAGCGAGGGGCAGGGGGAGGGGCGTAAAGGCAAACCTGGGTGGAACACCAAACGAAGCCGAAGGAGCACATACATACTGCACCCACATTCCCACCCACAAGCACACGTGTACTGTATGAGTGGGTTGAAGTAATATAAATACACTTAAGGACAGATACAATACCAAGAAGTTGTAATACAATATATACCTTTTATAAAGTATAAAGCAAGTGAAACAAAGTCTACAAATATCGCTTTCTGTGGACTTCAAGCATGTTTTGTTGCGTACAATTCTCCAAATTAAAAAAGTAACGTAGCCTGGAAGGCAGCCGTTGGTCCTCATGAATTTGTGGATACGTACGCTGATTTGTAGGTACCTGTGCTCTACCAGTAATAGAGGAAACCAGCGAGCAATATGTTAGTTTTGGTTTTGTGTTACTCACAATTGTTTTAAAAACTATTTATGTTCAGCGCGCTTTGTGTGTGCTTAATCTTATCATCATTGTTACACTACTGATGCACTAAATAACATGAATTTTTCCGAAATAGTAGGTATGCTTACGAAAAACAGTGAGTGACCCTTTGTGACCTTCATTCTATTCCGTAGAACAGTTTGCCACGTATATTTTGCACACCATATACTTGTAAGAGAGAATACCAATGTCAAAAACATTCAAAGACAATAAATCAGTAAATTTTGTGTTTGCCCTGTAAAACAATACTTTCATCAAGAGAGTTTATACTTTAGAGTTTAGATAATATTCTCAAAGGCCCTTAAACGTACACGGGGGTCCTTAATTATTTTCGCTGGTGGCACAGTAGTTTAATCGGGAAGATCTCAAGGGCCACAACCAGCCGCGACCACATAGTTTTGTCTCTAGGCTTCGTTTGGAAATAGTTAGCGTTCCACCTGGATATGTGGTGTCTAGGGGTCCGTCAAGTCGAAAGGCCCGGATTCAGAGTAGCACCGAATAAAATAAATAGGGTGTAGCTCTGCAAGCTCTTAGAATATTTACAAAATAGTGAACATAAACCTGAACAGTTATCTACGCTATCTGTACATGACATTGAATGTGCACTCAATTGATGATCCAAAAGGCCCAATTCAGGCCTGACAGAGCACATAAATTGATGTCAGATTCAGTGGCCAAGTCTTTTTAGAAAAGTGTATAGCTGGGGAGAAGGTGGTTTTGCGTGACTTTATCTGAGCAGAGCGCAAAAAGAATATATTTTGTCAAAAGGGCCTCCTAGATCGCCTTGAGTGACAAATTACCAGGCTGAAAAAGATGTTTCTCGATACCGTAATCTTTACTGTGAAATAGTATTTAGAAATGCACAGTTCAATCAAGGAAAGGCAAATAAGCAATAGAGTTAAGAAAATAATATTCGGCTTACATGTTTTTATCAAAGGGCATTTGGTCCCTTTGAGATTTCATAAGTTCTTTTCAAATGGTCTGCCTAGCCCCCCTCACCATCATTGGACTGCAACTATATGGCCCGTCGATTTGACTGCAGTGAGCATGTGAGCTGGTGAGTGGGTGAGGGATTAACGTCTTATGGTGCTGTTTGCAAGCAATTATTTAGAAGAGGGATTGGTGATGGTATGTAGGAACTGACATTCAAGGTTGGTTTGAAGCCAGAAAATTTGAACTGCCGCACCTAGTCCATACATATCAATGTACAATAAACTCCAACTTAATCAAGATGCAGCTAGACAACGCACGCCTTTTGCTTCCAAAACTGATATGTTGTCAGGTTGTATCTTAAATGCACCCGCTTCACAAGCGCTTAGTATTAGACTGAGTCAGTCTTATGAGCGGAAACGGTTGCAGAAATGAGGCACACTCGAAAGGGAGACGCTCTCACATAAAGAGTGCCAAAAGTTACATCTGCGGGTGCTGGGCCCGTTGGGTCCGGAACATTTACGTAAAAAAGGCGAGGATATATTCTGATTCAAATTTGAAGAGCAGAGACATGAACGCAAGAGAATTCTGACAGTTTGGAACTTTTTTTTTTAATAGAAAACATTGAAAGATCGATCAATTAAAAATGACAACCACCCTGTCCCATACATAGCTCTCCCGCCTCTGCCGATTTTCCCAACAGACCTATTCGTCAGTTCACTTTGAAGCAGTTCCTTTCAATACAAAGAAAGGAAACAAAAGCAGTGCCATGTTCGGCATACATTAAAAAACAACACGAACACTGAAGAGCAATCGCGCACTGCTATTCAGACCCAGGGCTTATATCTAAACACACAACAACATTGTATAAAAAACAGCGAAATTGATCATTTGTAAACTTCTGTTCTTAGTGTACACTCTATCTATATGAAATGTGGACTCCGACTCGGAGGTTGTGACTCGGATTAGGTCTTGGATTCGAATGTCAGTGATTCGGTCTCGAACTTGGACTCGGCAGGTGAGAACGCGGACTCGGATTCGGAAGGTGGAGCCTCGGACTCGAACTCGGAAGGTGTGGACTCGAATACAGCACTGGTTAACTACCCATTCCCATCTGGATTCCCAGATGTGAAAAAGTTGCTACTCCAATGTTTACGCTCACCGTTTACTAATGTTGATTACCAGTGCTGTAGTACTAGAGATCGGTCTAGAAATCGAGATCGGTCTCAAGTCATGATTTTAAGGACTCGGTCTCGTAGATTCCGGACTCTTGACTCGGCTCTAAATTTCTCAAGATTTGGGAATCACGTTGATGCAGTTAATCCGTCGTCGCTGAGCTTTACCTTGTCCTCTGCAGTTTCTATACAACTCCACACGGTTTCTACGTTTGTGCAATATGCGCTGTATAGTGCAGATCAGTGGTTCCCAACCATTTTCAGTTCAACGCCCCCTTTTACCGGATGGGGATGGTCGAAGCCCCCCCCATTCCGTCTATAGTTCAGTATTACTATGAATGAGACTATAAAAATAAATCACTTGTGTTGGAATAAAAGGTAGACCTACACATACATCGCTTTTACGTGTGACCGAGCGGTGTCAAAACACTGGCGCGGGACTTAAAAATTGACACCATTTTGAGATCCACGATCTACGAAGGCTTGAAGGCTTGATCGCGGTAAGGAGCGGAGGATTTTTTTTTCGTTTTGAAATTTACCAGATGCCACCCAGTTGTGTAACCTTAACCCAAGGGTCTTTAGTGGGGGTAACGTCCCAGTGGGGGACCGACGAGGCCCCGAAAGCTCTGTTGGGTATTTACGATATTGTTGACACAAGAATGACGAATTGTCAGTAAAATTTTGATGTTCTAATTAAAATAATCTAGCTTAAATACACACTAAAAAGATTACAAAAATCTCGCGTAGAACCAGTTTTTATTCCAATAACAAGTAACGGAAGTTCTCTTTGACGCTGTAAGGAGGAAGTAAGGAGGATGGTAGGGGTCAATGGGAGTTTGAAAGATTTATGTCACTAGCTGTCCTATAGGTAGAAATAATTAGCGCAAATTGGCGCACCAAAAATAACAATTCTAAAAACATTTTAACTCCAAGGGTTCTCAAGTGTTTGAGGCGCGGGCGACATTTCCTTGAGTTTCTGCTTTATCACTGTTTTAGTATCCACCAGGGTCGAATCCAAGCTTTGGAGGAACATGGAATTCCATGGGAAAAGTGAGGGTTAAGCCCACACATAGGAACCCCGAAAGTGTCTATACAACAGGCAGGAATGATTCTCATTGTGGGTAGTGATATCTTAAAGAGGTGGCCTTACGGGATCGCAACCTTGAGTACCTTTATATGGCTTTCTATCGCAACCTAGATCACAATCAACCCCAGCCCCACTATTTAGGATGGGGGCAGGGATGAAAAAAATGGAATCTCAAACGTGCTAGATAGCACGAAAACGCAATCTACAACAAAACTTTGCAACCGCAGCTACTCGTCTCACAGGCTTGTATAGCTAGTATGGGGAGAGAGAAAATTTTGCATCCTAACCTCCCTAGATTGTAGGAATTTGCAGCCTTGAAACACAAGCGTAATTAGAACTTTACTTCTAATATACGTGGGTCACCAGAACGAGAGAAAATGTGGCATCCCAAGTCTTTTGGATAGGAGGAAATGTTACTTAAAGCATACGACTTGTAACATGACTTTTGCGTCCACCACACTCTAAAAGCATCTGCTTCAGATTTGAACCGAATCCAATGAAATGGGCACTGGACCGAAATCTTGTAAAATAGTTGACTCGATTTGGGTCATTTTGAAGAGAATTGGTTGTTTGAACCGAAACCAGTCAGATAATTCATCCTATTTCTGTTAAGTGCTCACTTGATCCGTCTTCGGTTGAATCTGGACCGGACGTTCCTAGAGTGCATAGCATGTGAGAATTACCAGTTGGCCTGTATCAGCCCGGAGCAAATGTGACACCAAAATAATCTTGATTGCACTGAAGAAATTTCACGCAAAATGTTCTGGCTCCTTTGAATCTCCCCCTGGCCGCATTAATGGTCGTCGGCGGCCGCAGATGGCCCGCGGGCTGCCACTTGAGAACCTAGGCTTTTCTTTATATTATTTGGCAAAAGAAATCTGATATGTTACATTTTATTATAATTGCCACTTATGCCAGTATGTTTTGGACTGCAAGCAAAAAACTGCATTCAAAGTTAAAGTGGCGGGAAACCTTTTAGCTATGACTCGTTTCCGTCACCGCTTTCATTGTCACTGATGGGAATATGAGGGTACTTTTGAAGGAAAATGAGGTTAAATACTATTAGATGAGATGTCGTGTCATCTGGGAAGGGAATATTACATAGACCTACTTCATTTATTGACTTTATTTATCTCCTTTTCATGCGAACCACTCAGAAAAAAAACTTTTGGAATCTTGTAAATCCCCTATTAAAATTATGTGTCTCATTTGTTCAAAACGCCCCCTGCAGCCCCCTTAGCGCTCATCGCCCCTTGAGTTGTGAAAACGCTCCCAGGGGTGGTAACGCCCTCCTTTGGGAACCACTGGTGTAGATGATATTCTTAAAATTCCTACGGTTAAAACGTATACATGGTGCCCTAAACTATTTTCGGTGATGGTCCACATGTTTAATCGGAAAGATCTCACAGGCCACAGCCAGACGCAAATCCATGATTTTGCCTTTAGGCCTCATTTCGAAATGGTTAGCGTTGCACCTGAATGGGTAGTGTCCAGATTCTGTAGAAACACCCAGGGTTAAAAACAGCACTGAATGGAATAAAAAGGGCGTAGCCTGAGGGTACTCACAAAATAGTGGAAAACAACCTGAAATGACCATTGAATGTCCACTAAATTGTTGATCACAAGTAACACTCATTTTGATCAATACCCACAATCCAGGCCTGACAAAGAGGGTAACAAATAAACTCATGTCAGATTAAGTGGCGCAAATCTTTTTTGAAAAAAGTATGAGTGGGGAGGAGGTGGTTTGGCGTGACTTTTTCAGAGCGAAACGTCGGTCTCTGATAGCTCGTATAGCGTAAGGAGAATATTGAAAAGGGCCTGCTAGATTGCCTTGTGTGACACAGTACCAGGCGGCAAAATTGTTATCGCGAAGCAGTATTATTTATTCTGGACAATCATTATTTAGAAATGCACAGTTCAAATAAAAAAAGGCAAACAAGGAAAAAATAGGCAGCTTATATATGTTTCTATCAAAAAGAATATCATCTCCTTCAACCGGTCTGCCCAGCCCCCCCCCCCCCCCCATCCATCACTGAATTACATACGTCAAAATATATGACTTGGTGGATTTGACTGTAGTGAGCAGCTGATAGGATAGTGGATGGGAAAGGTATTGGATTACGGTGCGGTTTTAACGCAGGGATGTAGAAGAGGGATTGGTGATGATATGTAGGAGTTGATATTTTGGTTTGAAGCCAGAGAATTTCAACTGCCGTAGTCCATGCTGGTCAATCTATAGACTTCACTTTAAAAAAGATCCAGCCAGACAACTCACTTTTAGAATACCCAATTTGTCTCCAAATCGATGTATTGTAAGGCTGTAGGCACAATTGTTGGCAAATTTGTATCTCAAATGCACCCTTTTCACAAGAGTTCATGCCAAGACGATTCGACAGAACTGACGGTCGTAAGAGTTGGCAATGAATAGGGAAAGTATGACAACGAATTGGGAGATATGTCTTTTACTGCTACTTTGTTTTATGGACTTCTCAAGGGTGACTGGTACTGGGTATGTGGTGATTTCTTAAAAAGAACACATTTTTCAATAATATTATTGAAAAAATCCGATTCTATGGAAAATTTACACCTTCCTCAATCTGAAGTTTGCCAAATTCAAGCCTCCAGAACGTTACGAATAATAGACGGAGCAACAAATCCCAATAACTTAACATCTGTTCGACAACAATTAAACGTATTCCCTGCCATCAAAGAGCTTTGGCACCGCAGAAGTCTGTGGTTAGCACTGATTTTGTAAATAAAATGGAATACCTGTAAAATGATCTAATATAGGAAATTTAAATTCAAGTGAGGGAGTGGGCGCCGCTAGGGAACATCTCGTTTATGAGCTTTGAGTAATGACTAGATAAATTTTAGGCTGGCGGGTATTTTATTGCAGTGTACGACTGTGTCTTCTGTAGGACCGACTTCTCATGCTAGGCGCTAGACACCTTTCGGAACTGAAATGGTTGCAGAAATGAGGCACATTCGAAAGTAAGACGCTCTCACCTAAAGAGTACCAAAGGCACATTTGCGGGTGCAGGGCTTATTTGGTCGGAAACATAAATCCGATTCAAATTTCATGGGCAGATCAATTAACGCAAGAAAATTTTGACAGTTCGCAATTATTTTTAATAGATAATGTTAAAAGATGGATCGCTTAAAAATGACAACCGCCCTACTTCTAGTCACAGGTTTCCCGCCTACACCGATTTTCGCAACATAACTATTCGTCAATTCCTGCCTTTCTGTCAATACGAGGTAAGAAAGGGAAAAAGAGCAGGGCCATGTTCGGCATACATATGGTAACACCAAATGACCAATAAAGAAGAGCAATCGTGCACTTCCAATCATACCCAGGACCTATATCATAACACATAACATTGTATAACGGCAGTGTCAGTGTAAAAATTGAGCATTTCTAATTTCCTGTTCTTAGTGTACACTCGTACTCGGCAGGTGAAGACTTGGGCTCCGACTAGGACTCGAAAGCTACGGCACTGTTGATTGCCAGACGCCAGAAAATAGCATTCATAAGTGTTCAATTAATAAAGCATTTTTCGGGACCCAGCGCTGCATGTCTTGGCCATTTTGACAATGCTTGCCATCTATTATTATTTGTCTGCTTTCTTAGATTTGGTTTCAGTATTTACCGAAAGGACGGCCAAGTTTTTGAAGGATGCGAGCAACATAACAAAGGCAAAGACATTGAGTTTTTAGTGAAGACAATTTAAAACGATGGACTTTCATTTTGGAAAATTTAAATAAAAAGTGTATTTTTAGTTGGAAATGTGGGGTTTTTACTAAAGGGTGTACCCTAAATTGGACAAAATGAAAAAAATTGTTGGACTTGGAGCCGTCGTTGAGGACATCATATTTTATCTTACCCAATACGGCTCCCCAACAAACTACAAAAATTTCTCGTCAGGTGGGGAGGGGCAGCCATCCCCAACGGCACCATTGCTTAACAGTGAAATTTTGTCTGAACTAACTAGTTTTAAGTGCCCTCTGTGTTGTTGGTTCCTTCGCAATGCTTTGTCGGCACTCGCTATAGTCGACATTGTTTTGTTCTTTACCACCCCCCCCCCAACACGCAAATACATATCACCACCACAACTTTAATCGTCCTATCTACGGCACTCTTTGAAGTCATGACATTTTTGCAATGAATCGGTAGCACAATCGACAAATCCTGTAGGCCTTTGTAACATCGTACCCATCTAGTGAAAAACATGTGAACAACCTTTACCCATTACGGTCGTCTGTTCCTCATTGCCATGACTTCAAAAAGGCTTGAAACGTGCACGTTAATGAGAGTCGGGTTAGACCTAGTAAACTGGTAGCTGAAAAGGTATTTAAAAGTAAAAATCGTTGTCATATTGTTTTAATTAGTCATTATAATAACGCCAGCAATAAGATGTAAATAAGTAGAAATCTTTCAGCACATTTGCGTACGACTGAACTCTTACGATTAAGCATACCCGTAAACAGTAGTTGCACTAAAGGGTCATAAGAATTCTGTGTCATCTCAGTTTTTGTCCCCCTTTCCCCCTAAATTAATATAGCAATATTCAGAGCTATATGCTCCTTGCATTCCAAAAGAGAGTTTACGATCAGTTCATTAGACCTTGGATAATTACTTTACTGCCTTAAGTCATTTTTCAGTGTCTGTTGGGCACACCCATAGAAAATGAGTGTACGTGTCCCGTTATTTACTTTAGACAGCTTGTGTGACATGATCGTTCCAAAGGCTCGCACAACACCTACTATCAATGATCTATTCCAGGCCCCTTTACAATCCCCATCAAACCAACCGGCCTTTGTGTGCAGGGTCAGGCAATGATAAAAAGATTTTTCCAAGTGCGATATATGTTTTCTAATCAGCCTACAATAATTACATTTCAAGATATCTGGACACATAACAAAGGCCCGAAACGGATCCCTGGATAATTCCATTTCTTTCCTCAATGGCGTCTGTTGTTTACCCAGAAGCACATGGTTCAAAATGGAGCAGCAGTTCGCTCCGGGTACCAACCTTGGGATTACAATGCCAAAGCTTAGGAATTATCTTAGCGATGACAATTTTTAAACTTTCAATTTAAGTGGCTCCGGCAAGAAAGGTGAGAGAGGGTGGGTTTCGGATTTTTTTATATATGAGGGTTCTTAGATGCAATTTGGTGCATAATATTATGCAAATTTAAAAAAAAAAAAACTCTCCAAATTTTTGACATTTTTCAGAGGGAACAGATAAAGGATTTTCTTCCTTGAATTGTCTGTGTGAAAACATTTATTTCATTTTTATTTCTTTCTGAGGCGTAAATACTTATGGGGACGAAAACGTTGTCTATTTATACCAATTCATGGTCATCTGCGGACATTTTCATCTTCTTCATTTCCCCAATTTTGGTGGGAAGGGATTCAAAACTCTGTACTATCTTTACGATTCCAATTTGACAGTGAATTTGAAGACAACGGGTCACTTCTGCAAAATACATTAATTTCTCCTTAAGAATGTCAGTGGTTCTCGGAAGATAAAATATGTATCCATATGCATTGCAAACGTACCGTACTGTTTCAAGAACATGGATAACATTTCACTTCAAGTAAAACGCTTTACCTTCCGTAATCCAAAAACAGACTATAAAAGGTGACCTCTGACCAGTCGTGTTTTGTTATTTTCATATTATCATTGTACTCTCACTTTTTGCCAATAACCCTGCATAATTGCTAACCGAAAATGGACCGATTCTTATGCTCACCTCTGCAAGTGAGCTATATTTATTTTAAACTAAGTCTTGAGTTTTTAATGGAAGGCAGCTGGAGCCTCGAAGATTTTGCATAGGTCCGTAGCCATGACTTCAGTGGCATCTACAACGCAAAGGAGCACCCAAAAAGTTTCTCTTTGTAGCCACCGTTGGCACTTGAATTTTATACTTTTGGGAGAACCGCAGAGGATGATGTCTAACGCCTTCCCTAGAAGTCGCATAAACTTATTTTCTACATGCACTTGTAGCGCGCAAAAGATTCCTCTTCTGTGGCAACAACCCACGCCACCCTCAGAGCCTTAGTCTTCACAAGTGAGAGAACTTGGGCTTTAGCAATGTTTCTTCGGCTATGAGTCTTTAAGTTTTAAGTGTTTACCCAAAAGGAAACAGTCCAAGGGCTACCACAGAGCCTGTTATAGATTTCAGAAGTTACATCTTAGTGGGGGTCCAGAGGGTGTGATTCCCACACTCTAAAAAAAAGTTGGTTGAAGAGGGTTGGGTAAAATTCAAAGTGCCCAACCTGGGCAGTTTGGTAACCAACACAGAGGGGAAACAGATTAACCAAATGGGTTGGTTAGCCATCAGGTTGGGTAAAGTCCATGTCCCTCGCAATATTACCCAGGTTGGTTAAAGTGAACAGATTTGCGCGCCATACGCCTACGTACGTACACAATTAATAAAACGGTAATATACTGTACTGCAGTTCGGACGGTACGACCGTACGTACGTACCTACGTACGTACGTACGTACACTTGTATTTGCAGCCGACAGAGACGACGACAGACTTGCTTTCGAAGTCTGTAGAAAGGCTAATCTTTCTGAGGATGCTGATTGTAAAATAGCCTGTTATCATGTGCGACGAAACTGGCATATCTGGTTGACGTCTTCAAGGGTTAGAACAAACTGGTATAACTGAGACTTAGTAGTGAAACGTTCGCATGATAAAGCCTAGGCCAATGCAGTTGCCTAACATTAAGCAAACTAAAGCCTAGCCTCACTAACATTAGACCATAACTTATAGGCCTAGGCCTAGTTATAAGCATAGCCTACTGCATGATCTGGCCAACCAACAGGAAAGACCGTTGAACTTTTTTACGGGATAATGCGTGGAACTACAGCTCTTTCTGAACGAAAAATTTCAGCACGTTGCAATTGACTGCAATAGGCTACTCCCTCTGACTGAGGTCTGTTGCCTTACTTACTAGCCTAGACCTAGGCCTAACGTTAGGATAGGACCACACTGTAAAGTTTGACTTGCTCGGGGAATGCGTTTCTCGTGCAAAAAGAAACGGCTAATTTTCCGTCCGCACAATTATCTTGGCAATTATCTTGGCTGTCTTCAAATCCGGGCAAAAAATTGACCTTTATAAGGCATCCCCCGCACATCAGACACACAACAGGTAAAATTTAAATATTTACAAGCCGTTACTGGCAGTATTGATTTGTTAGGTTAAGGTTCCGTATGCCTCCTAAACAAACTTAGGTAATAAATGACCCAACTTGGTTGGACAAAATAGTTGCTCAATTAGTTGGGTAAAATGGTTGGGCCAATTTTATTGCCCAACTAATAAGTAAAACCCTCAAACAACTACGTTAGGCAATATTTTACCCAATTCTGCCTCAGGAGGCATACGAAACAAACGGCTGGGTAAATTTTTAACCAGCGGGGGCAATCATTTTTTAGAGTGCTTGATACTCGTTTGCGAACTTAAAAATGGAGACACTAGAATTATGCCTTGTGTTAAGTTGAAACATATTTTCCCATCAAGTAAATTCCTTGCTGACAAGTCATCATGTTTTCCCACACAATGAAAGCTTTTGGCTGAGGGGATTAAAAAATCGGTGTAACCAATGAGCAATGAGGCATTATTAGAAACAAAGACAAAGAAAAGAGCTGTAAATGTATACACTCTGAAAACACTTGGGTCACAAGGTACTAAACCAGCATTTTCGGTCAAATTTTGACCCAGTTTGGGTCAAGTGAAGTCTAATTTGGGTCATTATTTTACCAAATAAATTAAATCTGTTCCCTCCTGACCCAATTCTGGGTTAAAATGACCCAAGTGTTTTACAGTGTAGGTCTCGTCTCTCGTCAGTTTGTAGGTATAACGAGGTAACAAAATCATTAACATGGACATTTTGCATTAATAACATATATTTTTGCATTCCGTTAAAGACTACTTTTACAGCTGTAGTATATCGCACATTCTGACCCCATCCTTATGAAGAGCTTCGAGCTCCCGCGGCGCTTTCCGTACAGTTGGCCTGTTTCAACCCCCAGATTTCAGAATAATTTTGTAAATTTGTATATACTAGACAGTTAGAAGAAAATAGTTCCACACTGATTTTATGTTTTTCCCTGAATCTAAACTGTGAAAAAGCGCCCGACGCGCGCAAAAGTATTTTTTTTTTGGTAAATCTACACTTATTTACAAGCCTGGATGTAGAGACCATTCGTCATGACCCATCAACAAGTGACCATTTCCCATCACAACATTTAGAATTGAAAAGAATGTATCTGAGCAATTCGTCCGTGCCTCCCAACCTCAGTCCGTGATGGCCAGCCCCCTGAGTCTGTGCTCTTGTGTTTATTTTATCATTCAATTAGTACGTTCATGATCAAGGTATATATATAAGAGATGAAATTATTCCTGCTTGTTTCACAACAAAATGGGGCTCTTCCATGTATTCGTATGGCATGAAGAGCACACTGCTTTTTTCTTAAAGTCCCCGGTAGGTTTTGTGTTCGAAATGAGTGTAACTTATTTAAGAGCACTTACCGTCTGCATTTAAGCCTTTTGAGGAAGGGGCAAGACCCTCCTGCGAGAAAAAAAATAGCAGGTAATTGTTTAAACGTGTCTAAACACATATGTTTTAATATTGTCATGCTGTCAATCATTAAAAATGGCAATTAAAGTGACAATAAGGCTCTGTTTAAAATAATAATAATAAATAATAATAACCTTTCATTTCATTTTTTCTATCCGCATCTTGCTGTTACTAATATTTGCAGAAAATAAATTTATTGGGGTCGAAAAGGGTTATACAAATAAAATTTATCCAACAAGAAAATCTGCTGTTTCACTGTCGTTACTTGGCACCCAAATGAAATACACCCATTAGGTCAATTTATGTTAAGTGAAAAGATGTGAACAAATAATGATTTGTTGTATTATCGCTAGTCACTACGTATGTGTCAGCACAAAATGCATGTGCAGTCTGCGCTAAAAGCACGAAACTAAATCTTAGAGTTGTTGAAAAGAATACCGAACGAAATAGTAACTGGGGTAAGTTGCCCACATAGTTTTAGATCTTGGCTTTCACGCAAAAGACTACACGAGTGAATGCCGAGAAAGCTAGTAGCCCAGTCATCCTTGTCGTGGTAGCTCGGTAAGTTGTGCTGTATTACCTGAGCTGAAGTTTAGTGTTATGTAATATGCAATTATCCCTCATATTATAGCTTTGAGTTTCACATAGAATCTCCCTGTCCTGCTCTCTGTGCTGTAAGATAAATACTTGTCTTGAATCCAAGTTTGTTAACCTCCCAGGGTATCTTCTCTCTTTGTTGTAATTCTAGGACACCCACGTACTCAACCACATAGCTAACCCGTCTTCTCTCTCACTTGTGACAGATCAGTTGGTCATATCCTAACTCAATGATCCTTCTTTGTCCAGTTCCACATGAATAGTTGAGTAAGTGACAGTTCTTTGCCCCAAGGTATCTCTTTACTTTGATAAACTGGGTACTTGTTCTTTTGCTAAATGATTCCGATTCCAGACTTTGTGCAATTCAGCTACTTGATTCTGAAGATTTTCGTGTACAATAAACTTTGACTACAACATATTATTTTCTGTCTTAGACGGTGGGCCAAAGGTCTAAAAGTGTTCTATTTCTTGACTTCCGTGCCCCCCGGGAAGTACTTGAAAATGACCTAGAAACATTGGAAATGATGTCCTAAAACATATTTTACATGTAACCACTTTCCAAAGTTGCACATTTATGAGTACTTACGGAAAATACACAATTTTGATTGCTAGGAAAATTTCTCCCTAACAACGGTATTTTGAGAGCAGAATAAACACAAAATGCACACTTCCAATGATGGGAATACAGAATAAATGTCATTCAAATTCAAAAGAAGACTCATTTATATACATTTTTTTTTATTGCAAAACAAAAAAAAAAACAATTTTTGGTTGCTTAACAGAATTTTCCTTAACAACACTACTCAGAAAACTTACATACATTTACATAGTGAAATGTTCATATAACCAACATCCACACTACAGTAGGTTTCATCAGAAACAACAATTCTGATTCATCCAATCCAAAATATGTCTTTTTAAACAAGATGATGTAATATTAATTTGTTGATTGTTGCCTAATATTTTCCAATCGAGTAAGTTTTTTTCTGGAAGATACTCTTCTATACTGCACAAACTAGTAACATTTACTCTTATCTGAATACCTGTGAGTACAACTTCACTGTACCGTAGTTGGTGAATTTTAGGAGTGTACCACATTAATTGAAAGGAACCACCAATCTCGAGGGACTTAACTGCTTCATTCACTGCTTCATATTACACGAAATAAAGAATGACATCCTCACACCATCTACAGAAATAAATGACTATTATATGTCATGGCATCTTTGACTCCCTTGAGACCTTACTATTTGAAGGAAAATTGTTCCTCTTCAAATCTTAATGTTGATGGATATAAAAGGATGAAATAGAGGAGTATCTAATGGATCCATCTTTAAATAGATTTAAATAGATCATCACTAATCCTCATTAAACCCTCAACTGACTGCTCACTTGCTGCACTCCCATCCGGTGCCTCTGCGTCTGAAAAATTCCAAAAGTCAATCTACAAAATACAGTTACTTGCAGACAAGACTTGTTTTTGACATTTTGTGTACTGTATACTGGTTCTGAATATCAACATCCAAAAAAGTATGCAGCTTTAAGGATTATTAAAACCACATGTATATCGCACATGAGAAGACTTATAGTAGGCGGTACACTGTACCCTGAAAGTTTTTTAATCCCCTTAATTCAGGCAGAAATTTTTAGTTCTATGGGTAAAGTTCTGCTTAGAAGGCTCAGAGATTTGGACAGAGGAAACTGAGCCCCTCTTCCAAATCAAATGAGCCTCATAAGCATATGATTATAAAATTTGACTCTTTGATGTATCACATCCCTAGGAACTGCAACAGTTAGCATAACCACCCATTTTAAATGGTATATGTCAGAAAGTCACCAGTGAGTAACTGCTTGAGCCAGGTACATACCAAAGAGGGTTGTGCCCCATGCAAGTCTTATGCCCTTCCCACCCTCCAAAATGAAAACAATTCAAAGGTGAACTGAAATACATTTTGTATTTGAACCCCCCTGGTGGAATTTTGGGCATTTTCCCACTAACCCCCTCCACCACCATTAAAAGTTTCTGACAATGCTACGTCTTCAGTTACTCATACAGTAGATGCATGAAAACAATAAATGCTAGTTTGCTGGTTGGTATACTGTGCTTTACACTTTACAAACGGTACAGTATAGATGCCTACGGATATATGTAACACATCAGTTTACCTGCAGCAAAATGTGACCGCGTGTTTGGTCTAGCGGTAGAGCATCCGCCTATCACGTGGGAGGCCCGGGTTCGATTCCTAGGTCGAGTCATACCAAAGACTTAACAATGGAACCTGCCGTTGTGCGTGATGCTCCGCATAAGCAATGGAGTAAGGGAAAACAAGCCAGTGAGCCACAACTGGAAAAAAGGCCGTGGCCGGCTCGACTTGAACCAATTGGTTGGAAACTGGGCCGTTAGACCTCATTTAACTAACTAACTGCAGCAAAATGTACTATTACTTATCAATGTTTACTCTGACCGATCATATATAGTCTCAATAAAAGACATCAAACATGCTGGTGAATACTTGTCAACCAATACAGTTATAAATAATATGATAACTCTAATTATACTAGTTATATACTTTACTGCTTAGAGGGGACACTCGGAAGTTTTTAAAAGGATAAAAGTTTACACCTGCCTCTGTGCATCATTACATAAGAAGTGGATCTTTTAGAAAGCCTTGTCTTTGTGCATTTTAAAATGCTTCGCTTAACACACTTAACCACATTTCCGTGTAGTAACTTTAACCACGGAGCTAATACATGGACAGGAGAAGAAAGTTCGACTTAAATTTATGCTAATCCAATTAGACTTAGACATGCGTGAGGAGAAAATCCTGCAAATGATCGATGATGAGACGAACTGCTTTTCAATTCTTTTGTCTGGCACTTACAATTAACATTTCTTATCATTGACAATCTCGTTCATTTCTACTGATACCTCAGCAAAAGGATTAAATAGAACAGTCATTTGATGCCGAGGAAGTTGCCGACAACTAAATAAGAGTAAGAATAGATACTGGTGGTAGGAGCAATGTTAATGCCATATTCACTTCCTCACGTTAGTTGTTATCCATGTTATTTTTATGTACCTGTTAGGGACGATTCAATGATTGAGTTCCACATCCGGATGTTAAACACTGCCATGGTTATTTTCTGTACTATATGTATTGTTTGATGGGTCACATTTTAGCGGCCTTTCTGATCTTGATCTTTTTGTACTGAATTCCACTGATATTTCTCATGCAATAAATGATGATCTGCAAAGACAATGTAACGATTTCAGGTTCCATACTTTTCAACATACTGATTGTAACACATTTGATCCCGAACAAGACATGGATGCTAACAACAATTTCTTCCATGGCTTTCAAGTAAACTGCAATTACTATACCGATGCACAATTTCTAGATAATTTTCAAACTAGCAAAGGCCACTCAATTGTTCAAAGTGTTGAAGCTTGCATGCACATTTTTCAGCGCTGCAAGACTATTTGAGTGGGTTAGAGTACAAGTTTGATGCTATTGCTGTTAGCGAAACCTGGTTAAGCGACAATAGTGAATCTGCTCTATTTCAGTTAGATGGTTACGATGTACATTTTGTAAACCGCAATGGTAGAAGGGGGGGGGTCGCAATTTACATCAAGCAAAGTATAAGCCATAATGTTGTAGAAAGTACGTGTGCCAATATTGACGATACCGTGGAATGCATTACCGTTTAGGTAATGTCGCTGAGCAGGAAAAAGATTTTTATTAGCTGTTTATATAGACGCCCAGGTTCATCAGTTAATGTATTGATTGAATACATAGATAGAAATTATATACAAAGGCAGAGTGATGTTCACTCATGTGGTGATTTTAATATCAATCTACTGGAGTATGAAAATCATACTGGCATAAAACAATTTGTTGACCACATGTTTAGTCTTGGGATTTTTCCATTAATTGACAGACCAATACGTGTGAGTTATCATTTGGCCTCTTTGATCGACAATGTTTGTACAAATATTTTGAATACAAATTTCATTAATAGTGGTATTTTACTTAACGATATAAGTGACCATTTACCTGTTTTATGGTAAAAGGAGACTTTGAAGCAATAAAAAAAAGAAAATCAGCTTTAAGCTTGTTAGGAAAAGAAGTGACATGTGTGTCTTAAGCTTTAAACTTCAACTTGGTCAAGTTAACTGGGATCCAGTTTATTCTGCAACCGATGTTGATATGGCCTATAATTATTTCATATCCACAAGTAGTAATCTTTATAATGAGTGTTGTCCAATTATTACATTGTGTGTAAAAGATAACAAGTATGATAAGCCATGGATGACAACTGTATTAAGAAATGCTTGCAAGAGAAAGCAGAGGCTATACAAAGATTTCATCAGGAAAAGATCTCTCAACTCTGAAAAGATATATAAAAACTACAAAAATAAGCTATCACTAATACTTAGGCAGTGTAAAAAAGATTACTTTAAAGAACTTTTGCATGTTCATAAAGGTAACATGAAAGAAACATGGAAAGTACCTAATCGTATTATTAATAAAAAATATATACTACAAAGTGACCTTTCTAAGGTATTTGTAGATAATGGAAAAGAAATTCAAGGCTCTGGCATAGCTGATGGATTCAACAATTTCTTTGTGAATGTTGAACCAAGCTTGGCCTCTACAATTCCAGATCAGACTGGATCAGTGTACGATTACCTGGATCATAACAAACCCTTACTCTATGTTTTTAACTGATATTTCTGAAACTGAAATTCATGACATTGTTAATAATTGCAAGAGCAAAACTTCAGCTGATTCAAATGATTTGAGTATGTTCCTATCAAAAGAAATACTTAATTATGTGATCAAGCCTTTCCCACACATATGTGATTTATCATTTTCGACTGCTGTATTTCTAAACAATATGAAAGTAGCCAAGGTAATACCTATCTTTAAGAATGGAGATATACATTCCTTTAGTAACTATAGACCAATATCATTGTTACCTCAGTTTTCAAAGGTTCTAGAAAAGCTATTTGATACGCGGATGGACACCTTTATTGGTAAATAAAACTTACTTAATGACTCTCAATATGGTTTTTGATCTAGTAGATCTACCTCTATGGCATTTCTACAACTTAATGAAGAGCAAACTTCTGCATTAGATTCAAAACTATCAACTGTACGGGTATTTATTGACTTAAAGAGAGCATTTGATACAAATGACCACCGTTTATTATTAAAAAAGTTAGAGTACTATGGATTCAGGGGAATTGTTCATAAGTGGCTAACGAGTTACCTTCCAAATAGGAAGCAATATGAGTGTGTTGGCAACATTAATTCTAATACTCGGGATACGGTGTGTGGTGTACCGCAAGGGCCAATCTTAGGACCAAAACTATTCATTTTATATATTAATGATATTTGCTCAGTTTCAAAGATTATGAAATTTGTTCTGTTTGCTGATGACACAAACATATTTTGTTCTTAACGCGGTACAAGTACCCTATGCACTCTAGTAAGTACAGAGCTTCATAAGTATTTGGTTCTGTGTTGTAAACTTTCACTTAATGTTAACAAGACTCATTTTATGATCACTTCTAACTCTGCAACAAATTCGAATGTTCAGGTTCACTTAAATGGTAGATGCATCGACAGGGTGACATATAACAAATTTTTAGGTGTCCTCATAGATGATAAATTAAATTGGAAACCTCGTATTAGTCCTTTGACAAAGAAATTATCAAAATGCAATGATGTTTTATACAGAGCAAATAAGGTATTAGATAAACAAGCACTCTTGACATTATATTATGGACTTTTTCATCCGTGCTTAAGCTATTGTATTGAAGTATGGGGAAACATGTACAAATCTAATCTTAATCAATTATTCGTAATGCAAAAGAGGGCAATTCGGATCTGGGCTTATGTTAATTATTTAGAACATTCTTCACCTCCTTTTCATTATCTGCGTGTACTCCCATGAGAACAATTAGTTAAATTCAACACTGGAATATTTATGTACAGAGCATACCACAAGTTTCTGCCACCAACCTTGCAAATTTATTTTACCGCCCCACATTGTATTCATACCAGACACAAAAATAATTTTCATCAAAGATTTGCCAGGACTAATAAAAAGCAATTTTGTATGTCAGTCTCAGGGTTTAAGCTATGGAATTCCTAATCTCAACATCTAACAGGCTGAAAATATGTTATGAAATTTAAAAAGATATTAGAAGAACAACTGTTAACATCCTATCCATACAGTAGATAAAAGGTTCACCTACCCTAGTGCAACTCATGAATTGTTCCCAACCATTTCTTTTACTGTGTTGTCATTGTGCTGTAAATTGTGTGTTGTCGTTGATTGTTTGCACGTATTATCTTCTTTAAGTTAGGGGAAGATTTATCAAAAAATATTTGTATTTCTTTTTTCTCCTTTTGCATGCATTTGATGTTTATCAACTATTCTTGTCATCATACACCGTTTATCTGTTCATTGCTGGAATAAATTATATTGAATTGATAAAACAAAAAATGAATTGAAATAGCAGACTAGTTACGAGTCTATACTTTACGGTTGAATTTTGACCAAATTCTCCATAATTGAGCATATTGTGATACATATTCAGCGTGCGTTTAACGAGGAACCAAAGCAACACTTATTTATAAGCGACACTACGCGACAAAACGAGCATTTTAATTTCCATTTAAAGCGGCTGGCAATGCTAAAGTGATAGAGAAAAACTTGGCGATGTCCTCTCCAAGATGTAGCAGACGACGTGTACCTATCGTGCTCACTTCCTAAAACATTTTAAGCTTATTGAATCTTCAATGAAGTACAAATGGAGAGGGATTAGTGGAGTTGTCTCCACTAATCCATGATCGGGATTTGTGAAGTTTCTTCTCCTGTCCAGGTAATAGCTGCATGCTGTAAGTACTGGGTCTGTCAAGCAAGGAAAAGGCTGGGAGGTAATCCATTTTCAGCCTACACAATAGCATCGCATTGTAATCAAATTCAGGTACATGAACTGTTTTGACCAATAATTGGTTTACCGCAACAACTTCAAAACAAATAGGGAGTAATGAAAAATAATGGAAGCTAACGCATTTTTTTCTAGACATTTAGCAGTATGGCCCTCAGGCAGGGCTGTGCATTATATATGTTGCATGGGTGTCACAAGGCTTACGCCTAGGTATAGGGTCCGGGAAGCTTCTAGCACCCAGCTATCATGGCACCGTTCTTTCAGACTAGCTTAGCATAGCCTATATATGTAGTTTTGTATATTTCATCTTACATTTAAAATAAAAATTAAAGAATACCCCATGAGATGTAAGCTCTCTCTTCCCACTGGCTATGCAGTCACTTAGATGCCTCATTCATAACTAAAGAATAGTGGTATAAGAATCTAGCCAGAAACGGGTGAGTTATTTTCAACTTACTACTTTGCCTAGAATACGTTACCTTACCTTTTCCAAAAATAGATTTTTATATGCGGAGTATTCTGCAAATAATACCATTTAAATACACTGAGAAAGTCGAATTACTTATCTGAATAGGGTTTGTTTCTGCCTTCCTCTTCAATGCCCTCTGAACGTTACAATAAATACCGAAGCGTGCATCGCACTCACTGTAGACTTTATTTTGTAGTAAAGCATGTCCCAGCAATACGGGTAACGTTACGTACCGGTTTAGCGACATAACAAGCGACACCACATGACAACTGCTGCATCATATTATAAGCTGATACGGCCTCACAGCTGGTCAGAATCTTCTCAAAAGAAATGGGATGCCTGACTTTTTCCAGCAGGTTTAAAAATAGGTGCAACCAACCCTCAAAAGTAAGCTTCATACGTCTAATTGTCTATGATTTTACGTACAAAATCTTGCGAACTAGAAGAGTTCTGTAACTGTGTTATTGAGGGTGTATATACAATATTTTGTAATGTTTACCTTCCATCAAAGTCAAGTGGTATTAAAGTCGATCTGTTGTTGGTTGCTGTCACTAATTCTTGCGCAATCTTATGGCACGTTCGTGAACAACTATGTTTAAAATTTTGGCTGATATTTTACTAAACATCTACAAAATGTATAACTCTTGCACGTGGTAACATGTAACTTCATCTTTGTTAAATATTTTACGAAATTTGAGCAATTTTGCAAGTACTTCCCTGAGAGGGACTACGAAACAAGCGAATTTTGAGCTTCGGCCCACCATCTATCTGGCCAGAACCTACACTAGACCCAATTACAATACACACGCTAATACATTAGTGAGGTATCGTAATTTCATGAGATAAGTGGCTAAACATACCTACTGAGTTTAAAAGGCACTAAGTTACTGTGCATATAATACGTACATTTCTTTCAAAGGATGAAGCAATGGTACGCATTACTCAAAAAGTAGACATACAGTGTTTAATTTTAGAACACAGTACGTAAACAGGCAGTTAACCAAACTCAGGAACAAACAAAACGAACCAGTAAATTGCTGAAACTTGCAGGTCACAGTCAGAGGTAGTCTTCCCTTTCATTAGAACCCCTATGCTTTTTGTGACAAGTGATAATAGACTCATCATAGTACAGTGCTGGACAAAAATGCACCTCCACGTTTTGGGTACTAATCTCCAATGGCACATATCAAGGTTTGTAAATTTTGGAGGTTAGTACTTACAGTATGTATTTTTTAATGAGAAATCAAATGACAAGGTGCAATTTTCCAATGTACAGTTGACGTTTTATATCTCATTTTCCTTGATTCCCAAAGATTGGGATGAGGGGAGGGGGGTCGAGGGGTTGATATGCAGGAGACTGTAAAGATGGTACAATACATATTTCTTGAGACTAATAGAAAATCTTAAACCACATCTCTGTAAATCTACTTACGAGACTGATGTATTACCAGTTTTCGTATCCTTTATTGTTTTTCTTTCATGCGCAGATGTTGTGATTGTAGGACTCCAACATTACCATCATACAAGAAAGAGTTTCTTAAAAACTAAAAGAAGAATGCAGGAAGCTTAGATCAACGACTAGAAAGTAAAGTACAGTAGGTGATATTTAAACAAACGTTAAGGGCATTGACTGGTTAGGAAACTGTCTGCTTTTGAGTGTAACTTTTCATCTAGGAACTATTGGTTGAATATAGCTCATAAGGAGTACAAAAATTGTTAACGTAGTAAATGTAAGCTAGTAAAACGGATTCCAAAGTGGATGCACTGCGTGGGCTTGGAAATGGAATAAAAGTATTTGCATTACTCGTTCGGTTACACTGTTTTGCTGGATTGTAGCAAGTCAGGCAAATAGTGTTTTAAACTGTCCACTCTGCCATGTGGTGATAGGCTCAGTCAAGTGTGAACCCACTTACTCATATACAGCAGAGGCAGCAGGGGTATTTGGTCCCCCTCCAGATATTGTCAAAGTAACTTCTTCTCTTAGCCTGTCCTGACCCGGCCCTAAAACATTCTGTGTACAGCAACTTGCCCTTTTTAATTATGACATTATACAGTTTCATATTTTTATGTGAATTTTAATGCACTTGAGTTCTTGAATTGCCATTGCATTGGAATAACCACAATTTTAACAAAAAGGTTGGAATCCCCTCTCACTTAGCCTCTCAGAAAACTACATGTTTTCTTAAAATCATTTAAAAATTGTTGTCACTTTTCAAATCATTCCCACCTGTTCATATCTGGGATTAAAAAACCACCGCAGGCGCTTTTCAAACTACATGTTTTCTTAACCTTATTTAAAAATCGTTTTCACTTTTCAAATCATTCCCAACTGTTCATATCTGGGATTAAAAAACCACCGCAGGCGCTTTTCAAACCATTCCCAACTGTTCATATCTGGCCACTTCTGACTGCACGCTGGCATGCATTTTAACCATTGTCTAGCCACAAATATTCCCAGTATCTACTAGCATTGATCACCGTGGGACAGCAGAAATGGAGGAAAGATTTCAAGATGGTAAGGTATGACCTTCGGTAAATTTAATAAGCATTGAAGTTACGACCATGCGTTAGGGTAAATTACATCTTTGAAAGTAAGGTTTATCATTTACCGTATCAAAAAATGTACCAATCACTAATATACTGAAGGGAAGCGTCTTCTCACATTTGATATTTTACCAAGCCAATGCATGTTTTCAAGTCTTATGGTATTATTACATCTGGATTCACCACATGCAACTAACTCCGCAACACAGGGTGGGTCAATCGGTGTAGCAGAAAATGCTGCCGTGCCTGGTCATTTGCAACAAGTTGAAGTTAGGTAGAACCCTACAAAAGGGCATCTGGGGAGGGTACATTTTTAGTTCCATAACTACCATTCAAAAACAAACAGAACAACAGAAAGCCTTCTCATTTTCAAAAACGTGACCCCTTTCTTCTATACTAGCGCCTCATGCCATGGTGGATACAGAAGTATATACACCGTTTCAACAACCAAGGGAACAACCACTCCCATATTTTTATGCCATGTGGGGTTATCACATTATATGTTTCTCTTTTTTTCACAGAACCTGTGTATACCAAGTACTGTAAGAAGACATATAATTTTCCTACTCTTTCTTCCAAAAGATTAGATAAAATGGTTTACAATTAAGGGAACGTAAATGACTGACACTACACCACGTAGCATCTAGAATCTAAAGTTTGCTAAGGCGTGATTAATGAGGCTCTGGTCGTCAGCTTATTAGGACTTAATATTCGTTTGACTTTAGTTTTGGTCAACGATATGCACCCCTAAATTTTGAAAAAGCTGCTTACACCTGTCAGTATGTTGGAAAAAATCTGTTTTAGAGAATGAGTTATTGCAACCTGAGAACATTGTTAGGTCAATTTGTTCAACTCAGCCCCAGGGGGCTAACGACGTGCGCTTTGTTTAATATCCTACCAAAAAGCCTTTCTCAAGAGTAATCCCTGTTGAAACGTCCCAGTTATGGGGTACATTTGAAAAGGTCACAGTGAAAAGTTAAGTACTTTTCTAGCATCTTTCCCAGATATGGTATTTCCCTTTTTCTGTCACTGGAGGTGATGTGAAAACCCGAAACTTGTTTTGTGGAAAGCGTAGACAACCACTGCAAATGTGGACATAAGAACGACATACTTCTAATAAAAACTTAATACATTTCAAAGTCAAAAAGAAGACAAGCCGTTTCGAAGTTGGGAATGTTATGCAAAGAATTATTTCTGAAATGTCTTTGCATACAAACTGCTAGAAACGCAAGCAACTTAAATGTTTTTATGCTGAAGAATAAGTCAAGAAACTAATTTAGAATTATTTCTGGGCTCTCAGAGTCAACAATACATGTGAAACACTTATCCATAATTAGGTTTAAAAGAAACATGTTGAGCAGAAGAGAATATTTTGGGCACCCTTTCAACGCTTACTGTAAAAAAGTCTGACTTGACTGGATAATTATTTTATTTACTTGCTGGTAGCCTTTGAGAGGGATTCGTAGACGATCAATTTAAATGAAACAATTGTCTCCTCTAGAACTGAGAAGACAACCTCTGCCAAACAAACTTCCATACCTTTGAAAATATATTTCTGCAGGTACTGTTTTGAAGGTGCTCCGTTTCTTTCATATATTTCATTGCAGGGGAGTACCCTGGGCTAGATCCAAGTGAGCAATGCGTGACAATCTAAACGTACCTTTAGATACTGTACACCCTAGCCGACCCTTTCTGTCTCACATGTGCATGGGTATCATCCTGGGTGAGAGTACTGAGGCGACCAATGGCTGATATGTGTAACCTATGGTGTAGAAGTTCAATGACGCTCTCTTTGACAAAGTTTTGAACTGGTTATATGTTTACAATGTTGTCTTCATTTGGTTTTAACTTTTAAGGTGGATTAGATGCAAAAGTGTGCTACCTTTGAAATATTGACAGTAATGATAGAAATCGACTATGTATGTGTAAACTGTCATACTTTATGGGCACTGCATCATAGTGAATAGCTTGGGTCCAGTGGAAATTACACAATAGACCTACCTGCCCAATACCTACAAACGAAAAGATGGGGAGACACAGAGAGAAGTGAAGTCACGAGACTGTTGACTGGCATTTCATTTTGAGAAACTTTGTAGTCTCGGCATTCATGTTAAGTCCAGAAGGCTACGCCTTGCCACCTCGGACGTTAAGCAACTCCGTACAAATTAGTCCTAACGCTATCGGAACAGACGATTTAAGTGTTGACTCAGTGGGTTCTTTTACGTCTCTCGCCTGATGTCATGTTCCCTGGTATATTGGTTTGAAATAACTAAATAGTATAGAGAAGGCATTCTCAACTTTATTCAGTGATGTTTCCCTTGAATGAATAAAAATATAAGGAGTGCCACCATCCAACCTGTTCAGTGTGGGGGTAATAACATCGCAAAGGTGTTTACCACAACGCTCACAATAAATTGTATGCGGTAGCGTTTCGTATAGAATTATTTCCGTGTACCGTAGCTGCAATTAAACTTGCAACCGTGAGGCTTGTTTTACAGAAGCCTTCCCCGCCTGCTACCTACAGTAACATGTAGCTACTCGTAAGTGCGCCCAATTGACAGGTTGAGAGTGTGAATGTCTGAAGAATAGAAGTGTTCCGTCGCTCGTTCCATTTGCCATCATGCAGCCAGCCTGCCTGCCCGACGCATGTCATCTCAATTGGTTCCGCGCGCCATTAGTTGAGAACTTAGGCTTGGTATAGAGTACCGAAGTGTGACGTCAGTTGTCATAACGACCAATCTTCTGGTTCTTAACACTCTTTCGCGCAGTTAGTGTACGTAGCTTTTGTACGCAAGTATCTGTACAAAATGGGTAATTGCTTCGCACCGGATTGTACTCATCATTTAGAAAGCCACACGTGTCCCTTTTACAGATTCCCAGAGAATGAAGAGTAGAAAAGAAGATGTATTAAGTCAATACGGTATATTCAAACATCTTTCATACTGTCAGAAAATCAAGGTTTTGCAGGACAAAGGTGCAAACGTTATAGACCTTGCCTATTGATAATGGTGAGTCGGTGGTAGGTTAATTTACAAAGGCATGAACGGTGTGGGCCTAGGCTACAGTTTGAGTCAATAAGGCCGTACAAGTGTATAGGCCTAGTTCAATACGTCTATTAATTTTAAAATATGACAATTTTCTAGTGAGTTCGTATACCATTTCAATTTTGTTTACGAGTCATTAATTTTTGTTTTTAGTTATCAGTACTGACTTAGCCTACAATATAACAAAATTTGGGACTAAGTTAGTCTTAGCTCTGCAACCTACATGGTATGACATAAATTTTATTACTTACACTTCTACTACTCGTTACCATCTAGGCCTACTGTATGACCTGCTGTATAAGTCAATGTAGTTTAGTGACGAATGCATGTCATTTAATGTTTGAAAAGTAGTTTTCACCAAACTCCTAACAAGTTTTCTAGTGTATGTATACCAGCATAATACTCTAGCTGAGGGCAGTTTCATGGGAGTGGTGTGCAAAGAAACTTTACCATTACAATGATTTTCTATATCATTTTTAGCCATAGGGTCCCTTTGAACAAATTGAAGTGAACATATCAGGTAAAATCTACACGGGGATTATATTGTACTTTCAGTCTATAGGGAAGGGTATTATTTTCAATTGCTCTGGAAATATTGAGGTAGGGCTTTGACACAAAGGTTTTGTAGGGGAATCTGAGGCCTCATGAAAAGTTTAAGGGGTTTAAAAAGGTCGAACATGTTCAAACCTCCAGCCACCCATGCCCCACACTTCTCTCAATATAAGTCAACATTCCAACATTTCTTAATCATGGAAAGTTCAGTAAAAGTGAAGTTAAGTTAACAAAAATTATTTTCGAAAGAGCAAATAATAGGCTTAAAGATTTCAGATTTTAAGCTTCATATGCCACCCTACTTAAAGTGCTGTGCTAAAAAGATTGTGAAAATTTATGCAGCTCTGTTAAATTTATAAAATTCCTTTATATAGGACGTAAGGGAGACTCCTGGTATAGAATAAGACGTTCACAAATTGCATTGTAAAATGTAAATTGAGTCTGTGATAGCTGCATAATTTGCCCGTTAAGACTGTTATTTGTACCTACACTGGCATGCGTGTTTAAGATCAGTGATATAGGTAAAACAATATAATTTGAGTTAAGAAAATATTTCCATCGTAGAAAAATTCAAAACAAACTTATCAACCTTGGTCTGAAGAGTTCAGTTCCCATTATTCATTACTACTCAAGTCCCCCCTGAAGCTATGTGGAGGTTCAACATTGTCCTTGAAAAACTCCAGAATAACAATATTTCTTGTTCTACTGGAATCTTTGTCAATTTTTAATATAACTGTTTTTTGTGTAGTCGAAATGTCAAAGAAATAGAGCTGGCGGTTAAACAAACATGTAGTTGTCCTTGTACATACTTGATGCCAGTAGTTGTGATTCTACTTTAAGGTTAGATGACCATCTGTTGTTCGCTCAATATAAAACTATTTGCTTTTTATTGCATGGTCAATAGGCATATTTCTCTGAGTGTAAGGACACTAAACTTTAATGATTACATTTCCACCAACCAGCTCATCTGGGCTGGCACCCAAAATTCCAGACGATGTCAGCCACAAACCAGAATCTGTCATAGTTAGACCTGATTGGCCACACCCCAGTTGATGGATTAAACGGCAGAGAAGTCATACTCTACAAACAACCTCTTCATGAGGGAGGGGTTACTCTCTTGGATATCAAAATTGTCCCAAAAAATGGTGGCAGTTAGTCTTCCCTTCATGGGAAGTTGCTATAATGGGTTTTCTCGATGACGTATTGTTACCTGCTAAAAAGTACACTGTTTTCATCAGCTAATTTACTTGTTTCGGCAAATTCTCAACCAGAAAGTCATTATTTACGAACTCTTTTTGATAAAATAATCTCTTCCACAGACTTTATGGGAAGTCTGTGCTCTAGCTCTGGCTCTTTGCTGAGAATCTACCTAAGCCCTTGCAAACTGACCATTCTGCTTAATTTCGTTCTTAAGCCATTTCTGATCTTCTCAGAGACTTTTCTTGTGAGGGTTTCTTGTAATGCTTAGCATGACGGTACATTTGTTCCCCATTAACAACTTACTCTAAGATTGCTTGTGCTTTTTCCATTGGCATTCTACATATATTCTACTAAAGGTATGAAATGCACATATTATTAAAGCTGCAGCATGGCTGCACTTGTCGAGACCCTGTGGGCATTCACATTTTGATGAGATATTCTTGTCACCTAAGAGCAACTGCCATTTAAAAGGAAGAAAATTACAACGTCAGTCTTAATTTAAACAATAATTTAATAACAACCTTAATGCAAAGATTGAAAATTAATGTCCATTTTGGAGTCACTTTGTAATCGAGGAGGGAAGAGGGATCATATTGGGAGTCTTTGGAATTTTACTACATATTTTATGTTTTAAAGTACCTAATCAGTTATCACATTGCTTTAAAATCCTTGTTTACTGTCTGTCTGTCTCTTTGGTTGTATTGTTAAAGAGGTAAAGAACATGTTTATGAAGGCTAACAGCTTTGATGAGTTTATCATAATCCTTGCCACCTCACATTACTGGAGACAATAGTGTTATCTACTAAGTAATCATGTCTCATCTTTTTTCCATCTTTTATTTCATTAGTGTAATTAATGTAATTTGTTGAAATACATGTTTAATGAAATGAACACTTATCTCCTTGTCTTGAAGGTCTAAAATCTCAATAATAAATTGTTCCAGGGGAACAGGCAGAGACAAATTTTGTCATTAATAATAAATATCAAATTATAAAGGGCCATGGTGAACTGGGTCAGGTGGTCTGAATTAGATGTATACTCAAGTCATTGCGATTTTGATGTTTTCTTCATGTGAGTATTATTTTTAGTGAGTCTTTGAATGGCCACAAATTAATTACCATAACTGGAATGCTGAAAGTGACTCAAATCTTTAGCCCAAGCGGATAAGTCCTGAGATAATCCTGTTGTATTTAGAAACCCATCTCATTTGTTTGATACAGTACATAACATAGTCATAGTTACATTACAGTTTGATGTGAAGGAAGCAGCCTCAGGCCCTGTGTGAAGGCTCCACTCTGTCCTTTACCCCATAACACTGAAATCATATCTAATTCTTTTTATGATATGCATCTATTTTATCACAAACTGAGGAGAAAACCTACATGAACTGTATCACATTGAGACATGACCATCGTCTTGGATTAAGATTGCACAAGGCTAGCACCTCATTCATTATCTGCAGGTAAAATCACAGACGACAGGGCACATTCAGTTAATAGGCCTACTAGTCTTTACGCGATTGCCAAGTGACTTCACTTCAGGCTTCGGTACTCTATTACGCAACACATGAACAGTTTTATCTTGTTTAGTGGATATGCATTACGGTCTACGTTGTGACTGGTCACCGTGTGAAAACGGTTTGTCGCGTCTAGCATGAGACGTTAAGTATATTTACCCCCCAAATACTCATTACCTCTCTTTTAATAATATATAACAAACTAACTAATATTTCTCCTTACGAAGGTGATGCTTCACGGTCATTTGTTCTACACAATTATCTAATAGGATTGAAAAGGGCGGTCTTTGGATCAAAGCTCGATTTTTGTCTTCAAACCCTGTTTGTCGCTTTATTATATTTACCACCAAGTTACAAAAAGGCATAGCGTTCGAGCTGTAAAACCATTTCGGTTTGTAGTCATGACCTGATACAGAGTTTAGGAGGAGTTGCTCGGTCAATTTTTTTCAAGGATTAAAAGCTCTTACAGAAATGAAACCACTGCTTTGAACCTGGTGAGAATTTTTTCACTCAAACTTTAAAGTTTTCCAATGATGCAACGTTCGTAGTTATTGATGCATATAAGTTTAGGGTAAGATAGTTATCGCAAGAGTTAATTGGTGGGACTGAATAGTTTCGCAATGACAACAGGTTTGATCTGTCTGCGTCATGCTGGTGCAATAACCACATAATAATTGCCTTTAAAAGAAATTTCAAGAAATATCTGAAAACAATTTTCAATATTTCAGTAGAAATCAAAAAATATTACTGCTGGTAAGTGTTTCATAAATTTCAAAAATATCGTTTTACATACCTCTTCAAGGGATTTCGTCTCAGAGCCTTGAAAAGAAAAGATATTACATCTTTAACAAGCCAAGCGACACGATATAATGAGGTGTGTTACAACACTGAGTTTTTTTTTTACATGTGATTATCACTACCATAGCTTTAACCACCAATATCAAATTCTGTTTGTACTCTGTTTGTAATAACTTGATAGGTGGCATGAAAATTATAACAACTATCAATTATCTAAGATATGAGATGTTTGGTTTAAATTTCGATACCAACATTCCAAAGGGGCTGAAGGCTATGAAAGTTCTACCTTGTCACTCAAGTAAAATGGAACAGGTTGTCTATGTGGTTTTAACACAGTACATTCTAGGATTTGAAAGAAAGTATATGTTTGTAACAGTAGTCACGCCAGTTGGGGGTAGGGGACATGGCCCTCGTCGGGGTCAGTTTCCCCTCCTTTCGTAAGAGAGCCGTAATGGGTACCAGAAAATATGGAGTCCCCGACAATACACTTGATTTTGGTGAACATTAGGAAAATCGTTCAATATATACCCCACTCTCTCACTAATAACCCGATTTTTTTTTTGCAAATTTCCTGAAATAGAAGCCCAGTCTTCTTCTGACCCCTCCCCCTCGGGTAGCTTGACCCCTGTCTGGAAAATCCTTGCGACAACCCTGGTTTGTTATAGCTACGAGATACAAGTTAACTTGAGACCAGGAAGTTATAGAATATAATGAATGAGGGACTAATTCCCTTTTACATATAAAATATCTGAACAAATTTTGTCACTTTAAAAGTCAAATTAACAAAAATTAAAACTAGATGAATGAGATTCAAACCCACGATAAAATGCAAATTATGTTTGACTTTTAATATCGCTTTAATGAGATGTTAAGTCAATATAATCAAGTCAGTAGTTTTAAAAGCAGAGGAATTTCTTGAAAGTCAAACACTGAGTTTCATTGTCAATATACTGACATAGAACCTCAAAATCGTTAACTTAATTTAAAAATTAATAAGGATTAAAGCAACATTTATGAAAGTACAGGTCCAATTTTGACTTAAAAATCCATCCGATGTGATAAAATTTGAGACAAATTAGGCATAAAATTCCAAGTTATGACATTTATGAGCATTAATGGAGTGATGACACATGAAAAAAATTAAGTTTCATTTGTGACTCTTTCATGTGAAACAATGTAAAACTAATCACCTTAAGGGTAAAATCTACATTTCGAAGTAACATTTCCATTAAATACAATTAATGAGTTTCATTAATGTTTAATAAAATGGGACGAAAGTTAAGTTGATTAGTCCATATTTTGACTTAAAAGAAATCTAATGAAAATCTTATGATCAAGTTTTAAGAAAACTTCGGGCTTTAAGACTTAAATTAATTATATCCCACTTTAGACTAAAAGAACAGTCCAGACCCAAATTTATTTTTTAATATATTACAGAAAAACTGATTCTAAGCATTCTGGTGAAATTTTCATTTAATTCCAATGTTCGGTTCTCAAGATATTAGCAACTGAAGTTATCACATTTTCTACCACAAGTTAATTTTTTGCAAACAGGTGTGATCTCATAGCTTTACAATGAGGACCAATGTTTTGTCTTTCGTTTATTAATTTTCGTCCTACAGTTTTAAAACTTCCACTGCTCAGGATAAATATATGTAATGAATATTTTAGAATGTTTGTTGTATAGAATTGGCAGTAAATTTTAAAGAAAAACAAAACATTGCCCTTCAGTGTAAGGCCATGAAATAACACTTGCTTGCTTCATGTTCACTTTTGGTAGGTAATGTGACAACTTCAATTGCCAATATCTCGAGAACAGAACACGAGAAATTAATGAAAATTTCACAGAATGCCTAGAATATTATGAAAAGTTAAAATTACTTCTTTCAAGTCAGAATAATGAGTGTAAACATTACGATAATGACATCAAAATTTCTATGAAAATTAACTTTTTTCGGGGTTGGATGTCCACCCACTTTAGTTATATTATGCAGTGCTGTCATGATAAGAACATGAAGCAATTAAGGTTCCAATTTAAATGACTTTTGCTTTACTTTTCTTACATTCATTTTTAACAACAGTTCAAAATATAGTACTGATATAAACCTGTTTTTAAGGCACTTCTTCATCGGAAATGATTAAAAAATTGATATCCCATTGACGCAACTATTACTGAACAATAATACAAAAAGGTTCGCCGTATTGAAATTCAAAATGGCAGATGAAGAAGGTCTTGAAAAATGCCATTTTATTTTTCCTAATTAGCACACGTGAAAAGACAAAGTTACCCAGCAAAACCAATTTTGGAGCCAAATTTGTAACATTCGGAGAACAAAGAACGTTTTCATCAAAGTTATTTGCAGGCGTTTTATTCGAGGGAAAATATTGGAGCCAGTTGTCACAATCACTCAAAAATGACATGACATTATGCTCTCCTTCTGTTCTGTTTGATAAATTTCCAGTTAAACGTGATCCTAAACCACAACGATCATACATCTAAAAATGGCACTTAAATCCATGACTTGCCTAACGTCTTCTTTCCTGTGCTGCTCCTAAAATGTAAAGCCATTTCATGTCAGGAATGTAAAGTGAATACAAGTTTTAACAAGCTTTTCATCTGTGAATAGTTGTAACTATTTGATTGTCACACTCCATAGGTCGTGTATTTACCATGGTAGAAAAACAAATAAATTTTAAGGTTCCAAACAAAATTGCAACTTTTCTTTACCTACCTTTAGCACTTGTACTCCTCCTAGTAAATTTTAAATAAATGTACGCAAACAGGAATATTGCTGAAATGACAACAATGCTGCCACAAAAAACAGCCACCAAAATTAAAGAGTTGCTGGGTCTTGCTGGAATAAAGGATAAACTGCCGTTGGTACAGTTTGCTGTAAGTATATAAAAGAAACGGAGACGAACTTAACGCAGAGTGGATCAGAATTTGAAAATTGATTATTTTGTTTTTCATAATTTTTGCCCTCTTCAAGGAGACTAAACATCCTTGTTTGGGTTGACCGTATAAAAAAGGCGAAGATGCTTATTAGCTGGATAAATATTTTGTTGTAATTATTTTTATGAAAAGATGGCTGCAATCGCATGTAACGCATTTGTTTTTTGGCGCAATATCCATCTCATATGAAAGGAAGTCATGTAATGCTTTATCTTAAAAGGTTCGAAAAAATGACAACCACTGAAAGTTTTCATGTAAAAGAAAAAACAAAAAAAAAACGTTTGCTGCATAAGGACTCTGTCTTTTCCCGCCTGCCTTCTAAAGGAATCAAATGTACAATCAATTCTGTAGCAGACTAAAAGTGATTACATGATAGAAGAAAAGGAAACGTTTACTTTCTCACCTCTACTGACAATTTATTGTGTTATTCTAACTCATCGAAAAATTTTTGAACACGTTTATTACCTGTATATACTCGAATTGATGCTTGAGACAGATTCAAAACCTTGAAGGTGTCTTCTGCTTCACATTGTAAGGTTGCCTCTTGATTACATGACGATACTTGGTACGATACTTCCACTGAACTGTTCCATGCGTCAGTATTCATATCCTTTACAGCAATGCGAGGATGCTCTAAAATCCGTACTCCTTCTTGAGATTCTATTGTCCACTTTAATGGTATCATTGGTCGAGCCCCATAAATATTGCACGTCAGGGTTCCAGTATCGTTGACATTCAGGGTGCATTCTTCGCAAGGAACGCAACCATTTATAACGGGACAAGAGTGCCATGGAGAGACTATGAAAATAAATTTATGCTATACTTTCAAAATAAATTAAGGTTTTTATCGCAACTCTGGATTTATTTTATCGCTTTCTACTCACTTTATGTTAAATCAACTAAAAATAGGAGAGCTTACACCCAGCACAGATATTAAATTTCAAAATTTGAATATAATTAGCCAACAAAGCATTTATACAAGAGACAGCATCATAAATTCTGTGCGGGCTAATATGCCTTTTCAACCTTATTAATATAGTCCTGGGTTTTAAAAAGGGTGACACATCCTCCGTTTTCGGTAGGTCTTAAAATAATTTTTGTGTTGCTTCGTAAACTCCTGATGGCCTTGCAATGCGATGTGGTAAGGTTGCAGTGGGTCTTATGGTGTTGTTTGTTGCTTAGGAATGAGTTAAGATGGGTTCTAGCTGTCTCCGTAAAATTGTCCAAGTATACATTTTGGAAATCAGGAGTGCTTCATGTAGAGTTGGGTTGTCGGGAACCGACGTAGTCTGTGATATATGTTTGCGAGTTGTCGTCATTACCAAAATATTCCTTGAGGCGTGCTCGAAGTTCAAACTCTTTAAGATCAAAGCAAATTCCATCTGCATCCAGACGTCGTGAAGGACAAAAGGAGAGTCCCTTTTCGAGGACCGACTTCTCATAACATGAAAGTTCACAGTTAGATAGATTAGTGCACTCAACAAAAATACCTCCGGTTACCTCAAATGAACTTTGACCTCCACCAAATATAATTGGGATCTTCTTCCGAACAAGACAAATCTGTATACCAAACATGAAAAGTGCCAGTTATTGTTACATTGAGAAGTAGTGTCTTCAAGGTACTTACAAGGTTTTCGCAGTTTAACCTCCGGTTACCTCAAATGACCTTTGACCTCCACCAAAAATAAAAGGGTTCTTCTTCTCAACATGACAAATCTATATACCAAATATGAAAAGTGTCGTTCATTCTTATCTCGAGATATCGTGTTTACAAGGTTTTCACAGTTTAACCTCTGGGGACCTGAAATGACCTTTGACCTCCACCAAAAAATAAAAGGGTTCTTCTTCTTAACATGGCAAATCTATATACCATTAATGAAAAG
Organism: Holothuria glaberrima; assembly: GCA_009936505.3. Taxonomy (NCBI): domain Eukaryota; kingdom Metazoa; phylum Echinodermata; class Holothuroidea; order Aspidochirotida; family Holothuriidae; genus Holothuria; species Holothuria glaberrima. The sequence continues at coordinate 174,483 of WURT03000003.1, read as the reverse complement.
TGTCAGTCTTTCCTATCTCGACATATCTTGTTTACAAGGCTTTCGGCTTTTGACCTCTGGTGACCTCAAATGATCTTTGACCGTCACCAAAACAATAGGGTTCTTCCTCTTAACATGACATATCTATATACCAAATATGAAAAGTGTCAGTCTTTCCTATCTTGAGATACATGTTTACAAGGGTTTCGGCTTTTGACCCACGGCGACCTCAAATGACCTTTGACCTCCGAAAAAACAATAGGTTCTTTCTTTCAACATGACAAATGTACATACCAAACATGGAAAGTGTCGGTCATTGCTAACTGGAGATATCGTGTTTACAAGGTTTTCGATTTTTGACCTCTGGTGACCTCAGATGACCTCTGACCTCCACCAAAAACAATAGGGTTCTTCCTCGCAATATGACAAATCTACGTACCAATTATGAAAAGTGTTGGTCATTGCTATCTCGACATACCGTGTTTACAAGCTAGGCGTCGCATTCACACATACACACATGCATACAGGTTTTTTTTTCCTATCAAGGAGAGGACCTCATTGTTCTTTCCTTTGTGTTTGCTTCCTTAAACCTAACCTTAACAATAGACTGTCTATTGTTCGACACCTGAGGACCGCTGAAATCTATTGTTCTGACACTTGAGGACCTCATCTTGAATAGAAAATGTCCTCACCTTGACGGAAATGTTGGGTCCATACATACACACATACATACACACACGACATCACCATTGCATAGATTCCTTGCCTGCTTTCGTCAGGGAATCAAAAAGCGAGAAGCAGAAACGAACACAGCAAAAACAGACTTACAAGAAAAAAATGGACTTGAAGTTACTTAGAGGTCCCAAATGACTGTTAAACCCGATAATATTAGATTTAAGTTTGAGAATCCAGTGGATTTCAGATTGTTTGCGTAGACTGGGGGATTTAAAGTTAGAAGCTATCTAGGTGCAGCGTAAGTTATCTAAAGAGTGATTTGGAAGATTAAAGTGTTGAACCACGGGAAAGCCTGGTTTATTGTCTCTGATGGATTTCTTATGTGTACTGGAACTTAAGCGAAACGGTGTTCCTGTCTCTCCTACGTTAATACCCTGGGGACAAATATTATAGTGAAAAATATAAACTAAATTACTGGAATCACACGTGAGGAGAGGGAGTTTTAAAGTGATTTTAACAACACAAATGGGCACCCGACCTCCTGTAGTACTGTGTTTACAGATATGGCAGGGCGGTTTCATGCCTCTTTTCTTTTTTGTGTTTTATATGGGAGTACATGCGGATTCCACTTAGTATATATATGAATACAAATAAATAAGTTTTGAAATAACTATTAATTAACCATTAACTATTCATTGCCCTTTGTGTGAAATTACAGCACTAATAAATCAAACAAATCCCATGTTGTTAGTTTTCTGGAAGACATGCAAAACTTTAGCACAGGCATCGTAAGTACACTGTAGGAGTTAGGGACTGCTGCGTGTTTCAGCAAAAATCAACCAGTGGATTACGTAACTGCACATACCAAGGGGATTCCATCTTAACCCTTTTGGGGTTTTCTGAAATTGTTTTTATTTCTTTTGGGGATCTACTGCTATCATTTAAATCTATCATATAAATATTTTTGTTTGTTCAACCAGGGATTTTTTTTCAACTCTGTGCCCATCGGCTGATTGTAAGTTTACACTACACTGAGTGTTTATTGAGCAATGACAGTTCTGGTTACTCCCGATTGGGGTAAACCACCATATATCTAACACTCTGGTTAACATTATCGAACTGACGGACTGTCACTTGGAGGCTGTTCCATAAAAGTTGAGCAAAGATGGTAAAAGCTCCCATATCATACGCTTTAGGGGTAGATGGGGGTAGATGAAGAATCCAGCCTTTTAAAGAGAGGTTTTGAAAATTAGACCCCTCTACATATATTCCTAGAATATAATGATCAAATAGAGCACAGTGATCCAATTTTTTAGATGGTTAGAAGAACTTTCAAAATGGTATTCTCTCAAGTACTCTAGACCAATGGACATTGTGCAGAATTAGAGAAATATTGTGTTTGCTATAGCTTCTGACAATCTTAGCTGTAGCATTTTGAAAATATCACCATTAATCAAGTTTGATTCAGGGCATCAAAACACACTGTTGTAGTAAATAAGTCTAGAAAATATAAAGGCGTGCATGCAGCTTGTGAAAGGTTTTTCAAGTTGTTAAATAAAGTTTCATGTTATCAGTATATGAACTTCTCCAAGAAAATATAAATACATGTTTGTGAAAACATTACTCTCAATTCAATTCAACAGCTAAAATAACAATTTTTAATGTCAAAACATTCAATAAACTCATGTATTACAGCACACTGCCCGACTCATACAGAAACGCAGAGTCGAAGTGCCATTTAGCTGTGGGTACAAATACTAGTAATTATACATGTACATGAAGTTAGCTGTGTTGTATTAACATCCTGTTCAGTTTCTATCATATGTCATATATCACCATTTTCCTGAATTGCTAGATATCAGCAGTCCTATAGTTTCCAGTTAAAAGTCAGTTTCATATCGATCAAAAATTTGCCGTAGTTTGGACAGCGGGTATGTTTGTTACTAAAGTACTTGTTAGGAATAATATAAAATCTTCCTGAAGATTTAAGATACTAATCGTGATGTACGTTTTGCTGTCTCAAGTCCACTGCCTCGACCTCTGCCTCTGTCTAATAGCTGCCTAGATGTTTTTTATTACCACCAGAAAATTAAGTTTTAGAAGAGTGAAAAAGAATTAACTAATGTAACAAACAACGAAATGCGTGCAGTTTAGTCTTTTCAGTGTATGAGACATCCAAAAAAGGTTAGATGGTTCAAATCAACAATTTGTTAATTGCGTCGAAAGATGAAAAAGATTTCACTGGAGCAAACTGCTTTAATGTCTAACAAAATTCTTAACCATGTAACTAGATATTAAGAGACACATATTAAAAGTTTCCTTGTGAGAAATTCAAGGTATATGCAGTGTTCTTCTATTTGAAAGGAAAACTTTCTTGTAGGCTTTCCTTCTTGATTGACAATGTCTAAGAAAATAAACCTTTTGATACTTTATTGCCCAAAATAAAATGAATTGCTTGAGTGGATGTATTTTAAGTTTTAAAATGGGGATGTCAAACTGATGTCATTATAAACATTTTTACTTTGTAGGAGACCAGGGAACAATAAGTGCAGAAGGAAAATGAAGATGCCAACTTACGTAAGTTTACAATTTTTTCATAAGTATAGTGTAGAAGACTATCAAGTGTATTTAACGCACAAACCTACATTTTATATTACTTTTAATTGAGGTACTTTGGATATTATTAGTACTAACTTGAGTACAAAGGTTTTACAAGAAGTGTTCTATCAAGCCTTAGATCTCAACATGTCCTCAACTTGTAAAGTAGATGTCCCATGGGGAATGGTTATTCATTTTTCGTTAGTCAACATCAGGAAGGTAGATGACATGAAAAAAAAATAACTGTTTGTACAGAAATTAACACATTATTTTCCAGGACAAATAATCATCCTTTAAAGAAATTTTGTATTGAATGCTTTATTTTTAGTCATTCGTTATGAATTATTATGAGTTCATAATTAACCGTTTTGCACAGTCCTTCTAGACCTTGAAGATGAACCTGAGATATCTACAGTGCATGATATAATCAATATCGTTTGTTCATTTATTTATCTTGATCATAAAAAGGGACATCCTGAGATGCAGGCAAACGATTAAGCTCAATCTTGGAGCTTTTACTAAAATATTTAATTTATTAAGCTTGGTATTTGTTATGTGTTATGGTTGTTCATTGTCATTCGTTTAAAATTTGTTAAATATTTTCGCGCGAAAGGAAAATTTGAAGTTTCAGTTGCTGACTGTTAAGCAGGTATGACTGGTTTATTCTGTTACCGTATTCTTACCAAACTGATGCAGTTCGGGAAAACTTCACAAACTTTTGTTTCAAAAAATTATTACACAAATAATGAGAAAGTAATACTTCGCTGGTGTTTCAAGTATGGAAACCTAGCATTTCTTATACTTTTTATGTGTGGATGCGCCATGAAGAGGGGGACAATTGATTGCAACTCTATGTTCCACCCTGCTATATTCAGACACTATATATGCATGCAGACGTGTGGCTTTATTGACGGATCCCCATGCCTCGTTTTACAAAAGTCTTATAACTGGCTGTGTTAAACTTTGTCCCTGCCCCGTATTCTCACCTTACCCCTCAACCTTTCTAATCCTTAATGCCTATCTGTAACCCTTGTGGTGACGGAATATATAGTGACAGAAAGTAATCAATGGGTGAATTCGTGTTTGGTTGAGGTGAAGTCTTCTAGGGTGACCAAAAATTATACTTGTATTCACTTTTCGAAATTTATGTCAACCATACCTGTCCATGCCTCATATTGAATGCAGAAAGTGTTAATGTTTAGGTAAAAGCTGGGAGGTAACAAGAAGTCACATTGTAAAAACTTTGTAAACACAGTTTCCATGAATCTCAAATTTGATATATCTTTTTGTTCTTTTCTTGAATAGGGAATATCTTCATTGTAGAGGCGTTCAGACGATCAGATATCTAACTGAAGTCTATAATGAAAGGTTTCAAACAGGGAGACATGTTTGACCAAAGAAGTGGATTTACAATTTCAATTACTGCAATTCCCTTAAAAGACAGAAAATAATTTCAGTATATACAACTCAGTTCCTAAAAACAGGCAGTGGTGTGATCTAACCCCTTTCCTTTGCTTCTGCCTTTTGTTTAATAGTTTGGTTAAGCAACTATATACAGGGAACACAAAAGGATAATTTTGCTTTTGCATAGTAAATGTAAGAGTACCTCAAGTATTACAGAAATGTATTTATCAGTAGAGAGTTATTAGGTTTTCAGATTTTGTTGTGTATATCTTAGCTCTTTAACATAAATCATTCCTAATACACCACTTCTATCCTACTCATTTTTGCACAGGCTTCTCTAGCCACAAGATTCCTTTTTATAGCAAAGTGAAAGGCTCTACTAGACAAATGATTTCTTTATTCATAGCAGATCTCTTATGATACCGTACAAAACAGGGTCAAGCCTTCCTCAACAGCAACAGTAGGGACAAGGGCTTGTTAGGGTAATACCTGGGTTTGTGTAGCAATATGCGATGAGACCATAGTTAAATATGTTGAAAGTATCCACAAGGGAAGGGAGAAAACTGTTTAATACAAAGGTGTGCTTAAGTATGACTCCAGAAGGATGACATTATCAGACAAGGATAGTGATGAAGCTACCCTTTTTCTAACCTATGAAAGTTTGTCTCCAGAGGGTATGTTGCATCAGGATAGGGTAAGTCTAGGAGGACGCCTCCATAATTCAAGTCTCCACTTGGCCCAGAATTTGAGAATGTGCACGCCTAGCCTGGGTATGCATGTACAAAGGGTGCCATGGGCATGTGTGTGCACTCACAGACATAAACTTAGCAGCACACGGGCACTCGCCGCTAGCAGTGCTTGTCTTCTTCACGCGCGGATCGAAACTGCGAGTAGCTACCCGAAAATTCCGACGAGTGAAACGTGACACGCGCGGCTGCACGTGCCTGCCTTGGCA
>WURT03000003.1:144342-160387 GCA_009936505.3 Holothuria glaberrima | reverse complement strand
TTCTTTGTCTTTTTGTAATATAAAATGGTACCAAACAGGTACTGCATAAATCACATGGGGTAAGATAATAGTGCTAAAAACGTTTTCCCTAGCATTCTGGTTAAAGAAAGATACAACATAAGCCAAACTAGAAACTATGTAATATACTTTGTTTAATACAAGGATACATGACAAGAAAAGGTTAAACCATCATCAATACACACTCCCAAATATTCAGTTTTGGGAGTTCTAGCCTTCCCAGAACCATCAATAACTACAGGTTGCGATTTTGATAAAATGAGATCATCATGTTTAATATTTTTGTTTGCAAAACACATTTCTTTTGATTTTCTAGGATTAAGCAATAAATTCTTATGATCGCATGTTGAAACTATGTCATTTACAGAACTCTGGTAATTTATTTGGTCAGTTTCAACAGAACTCTTTGAAATCTTGCATGAAACAGCAGTATCATCAGCATATTTAGTCACAGAAATATGAGAATTCGACCTTATTTCATCAGTATATATAGTAAATAAAATAGCAGATAACAGTCCCCCCCCCGTTACAACCCCCACCTAGTAAAATGCTTAAAACCGAACAGACTAGTTTCTGTGTATCCAAGTGAACGCTGCTTAAAGTCCTTGCAAACCCCCAGGCTAGCTTATTTTTCAGTATATTTTGTACTTCTTTTTTTTGCATACCATGGAGATAATCTTATAGACTATAGGCCCTTTACTAATTGTTTCATAAAAGATTGCCTCAGATTTTTTTCGGGTGGGTTCCGAATGGTCTAGGAACTTCGTCGGTTTGATCCCGGCCGGGTGATCTGAAGACGATGTTTCGTCGGTTTTGGGTGGTCCTGTTTGCATCCCAACCGGCGATTGGGCGGTTTAGACATCAAAAGAGTAGACCGACGATCACACATTTTAAAGACAAACACTCATTATCTAGTGTTGGGGTATCAAAATTTTCAGTTGGTGACTGCTTTTTGATTGACATCAAAGTTTGAAAATTCAAAAGATGCAGAGACTAGCTCACATTCCACACAATGCAGAGAGAGAGTTTGGATTACACATTATATATCTTGTTTGCTCACCAAGACATGTCTTTAAGCAATAAAATATGTCTTTGTCAGCACAAGGAGGAGCTTTTCACAGTTATGGGAGGAGCTACAAGTTGCTTAGTTGGGAGAACTGGAACTGTCTGGGATGACAAGAATTGCCCTTTAATACACAGGGAAGTGCATTATGGTCTTATACCACGCCCACACAAGCCAGGTACGCATTCTGACAATGACGATCAGGTTGTCATACGTAGTTATTTCAGTAAGCACACTTCTGAATATGATTGTCAGGGATGGCATCTCAAATTAACACTTCAGCCCCGATTTTTAAGATTCACGGAGACTTAGTTTCCACAAAGGTCATAAGCGTGCAGGATACTTCCAACTGAAGTTGCAGGAAGTTTGTCCTAAATTTCGACGGATATTTTCTCTCAAAAACATACATTTTGCCAAAAAAAGAAACTATCCTACCCAAGGTTGACTGCAGTCCCCTCTTCGTCGGTCTATCATAGGCCTACCAGTGTAGATATGTTTGGTATGGTTGTAATACATCGTTGGTATTTTTTAGCCTACCGGCCCAGGGTTTTTTACCATCTTTTCTTTCCTGTATCTATAACATGACCATTATTTAACAATGTAATACGAAATTTCTGACATTTGTTTGTTTGTTGGTATGTTTAGCATTTTGCTGACGTACAATCGAGAGATATTACGTCAAACCGATCATTTTATTTCATACTTCTTTTTCCCGGCAGGACTTCATCGTTTCTTAGATAATGTGATTTGTGATTCACTGTTGAGTGCCAAGTTAGTCTGTTAATTTTTCACCTTATTTAATCGATAATTCATATACTTCCTTTGAATTTTATGGCTAACTTGGTTTAGTTTTTGGGTATACACCACTGAACTATAAACCTTTCATGTATACACACCCAAAGTGGCGCTAAGTGTGCTGTTGACGGTTTTGGTTTATTTCAGGCTGCCCTCTTAATGATACCTTTGAGCAGTACGAAAAGTGGCGACATAAACTTGGTTCTCAAAAATTTTGAAAGGTCATATTACTGATACCGGTAGTTACGCCATAACAGCGGAAAGTAACTTACTCTTTTGTATAATTCTGCAGAATTAAAAAGAACAGAGTCGTCGGAACGATTTTTAAAGTGGTACGGCGGAAACTGGGGTCTGGGGGAGACTAATATAGGGGAGGGGGTATAAAGGGAGGGGTATACTCTCCCTTTTGAGAAATTTTTGAATTATAACGTGTCCTTAGATGCATTCTGGTGCTATATTTGTCATCTTTTGAAGTAAATCACTACATGACGCCCAACAGTAACACTATAGGCTGCATCGGACAATGGGAGAGTAAATGTTTTGTTTTTCTTAATCTTCACTTTTCCATTTTTTCTAATTTTTATTATTTTTTTTCATATTCGCTGAAAAGTGGCATGGCAGATGCCGTACCTGCCGCAGCGGTTCCGACGTCTCTGCAAAAGATATTTAAGCCAAAGTACTCGAGGGTGTCGATTCATTTATTTGTTAGTTTACTGTGACCAATCACATAATGTCTTCAGATATATTGATGTAAATGTAGAGAGAGACTACTGGAGAAAACTACAAAATCTCATTTAGCACTTGAGACATATGAGGCCTGGGAAGGGTAGGGGGAAGCCTGCCATGACCGGACAACTCCTCCAAAAAATTCCTCCCTGGACAACTCTCCAGAGATAATTTGCCTCGAACAATTCCCACTCATGAAATCACTCCTCGAACAACTTCCCGCCACACCCATAAAATTTGGAATTGTCGCGGGTAGGAATTGTCCGGGAACTTTAGCCTTCAGCTCTATACCATTCGGGCAGAATACGTGCTATTGCCTCAAGCAAAATAAATACTTCTTTCGGGAAAACATGCATACAAATTTCGGGTTAAAGTGCTTATGCCCTTGCCACTCCCTTTTACCGAGAGTAGCCCCGTACGATAATGATAAAGGATCTGCTATGATTTACATATAAACATAAGTTCTTGTTACTCGATTTAGGCTTAATGTGCAATAAGCAAAAACGACACAAACGAAAAACAAAAAATTATTTATGACAACATCCGATACCCCAAAAGCACAGAATTGTGCCTTATTTTTGCAACGAGAAGTGATCTTTGATGGTTATCGATTATACAACATCCCTGGCAAAACCACAGAGAAACGATTCCTAAAACGCGATGATTTTGTTTGAATTATCTACATTAACGTCAAGTAAAATGGGGGGGGGGGTGTTTAAGAAATTTCATTAAATTCTGTTCGATTTAGAATGCTAACAGACTGTTAGCATTCTAAATCAACATTCACTTTTCACAGTAAAACTGGATCAATTCAATTACCATGCAGCCTGCAAGGATTTTGTACCCAGGTTGGGCTGTTGATAAAACTAAGCATAGAAACTGGATGAAAAGTATTAACGCCTGGTAGAATTTGACCCAATTCGGTCATTTTGTACCCAAGAGCCGTTCGAAAAAAGCACGTTCTAAGGGTGGTGTACTTTACCTTACTTATTTTGGCTGAAACCCTACATCATATTTCATTTTCCTTCTTTCACTTTTTCCTACTTACACTTTTTCAATTCGTAGTCACTGCTATTATTTTCGTTGCTTATGATTTCGCCTTCCTTTGTTCTTAAATTTGACGCAGAGGAGTGTGGAATTAGAGGGAGCGACCAAGCACCATGGAGCTCCTTGTCGGCACTTGACGTAAGATCCATGGACCAGCCTGTGACCTCTGACTGGACTCGGAGATAAAATGAAGGGTCCAGGACAAATTTAGTTCAACTATTTATGCAAACAAAGCTCTTAGTAAATGAATAAGTAGGAAAGCTCTGCTAAGTACTACAGTCTTTGCAAACGATTTGGAATATCTTCTATTACAATTACTTTCGTAAAATTCGCTGTAAGTCAATTTTCGCATGAGATCCCTGAAATTGCGTCAAACTGTACAAATCTTGTGGGCCAATGCGCACTAGCTGTTTCGGAAGAATCTTTATGCCTGGCTAACGCTAACCTTAATCCGCACATAATCCCTAATCTTAACAAAGGATACAATCGATACCATCAGCCAATCAGAAAAGACAGTGCCCAGCCGCTGAATCTTGTACAATCAATGATGGCGTTTTGGTGAATTGCAACGGGATTGTCGAATCAGGGAGCCACTTACAGTTGGTGACTGCGCTTTAATTTACATAAATTAAAACAATAGCTTGATATATTTAGGCCACTTTTGTTAGTCTATGGTGATATGTGCAGGGAGTTGTCGAATGGCAACTCCCTGATATGTACAGGTCAGTGAAATGTGATGTAGTGTAGCCCATTGCGTTAAAAGGTAAGATTACCATAGCATTAAATCACACACAGTAGCGTCCTTCGCAGAATATGGCCTTAAACAATTTACACTCAGTACAGGCTACTGTAATTTTGTCTAGCAGGTGCATTATTAAGACAGATTGTTTTTGTTTGCCTGTTCAATCAGGAGAGGGGTTAAAAGTTAACTTAGTTGGGAGAATTTAAACTGTCTAAGAGAAGATCACAGACGGCGAGTTATATTATTTTAGCTGCCTGTAATGGTAGTTGTGGCCCCAGCATTTGCCCGACAAAGGGCTAACCTCCCCAACGGGGGGAGGGGGGTAGCAACCCGAAGCCCCGATAAGGGCAACAGTTGCTGAAAGGATACCGAAAGCAGAATTTGCGGAGAGAAAATTTTGGGCTTTTATTTGAGAAGATTTGAAAATACTGGGCTTTTATTAAAATTTTTTTTGTAAAGTTTGGCTTTTCAGTGAGGAAAGATAGGAAAATTTGGGAGTTTGTTGAAGGATTTGACCTAATTTCGAGCAAAATCAAGTTAATCGTCCTATTTTATAGTATCCATTAGGACTCCCTACGAAATTAGGAACGTAAAAGTGGGTGACGTAGGGAGGGGGCAAGTCCCTCTGCCCTCACCTGGCGCCACCACTGTTACAGCGTTTGATTTCCTGAAAGACAAAAGCTTCGAATCCACACTTAAATGACTCTGTAAAACGATGGTAACTTCGTAAAACACTGTATCGAGTTGTAATATCGAGCAGATAACACCTGCAGGTCACTGATAACACCCTGCTCGGTCAAATATGGGCGATTTGCGGAATTTGATGTGCTACGGTATTGCATAACTGTGTCATTGAACTATGTTCATGTGATAAACTTCGTTGGAAAAACATGATATCAGAGAGTGTTTTAGCATTACTTTCCATGGTTCATTAATGCGCTGATTCAGTGAATAATATAGGCGCTTTTGGGACAAGTCAAGACTTTTGAAATATGTCAAGAGTCGAGTCACTGATTTTAACTTGGTGTGCAGCATGTCTTGGGCACAGTTTTGTATGAAACTTGACTGATATTATTCTTTCCCTTCTTCCATCCACCATGCATCCAGCATCCGTTTGTTGGCTTTCTTCATCAGGCATCGCGGTACATTTCCACTTGAAGAGCGTGTCACGGTCATATTTACACAGCCGAAATCATTAATAGCGCTGCAGGTTATTACGCAAAATGCTTTAATAGCTGCACGGTGCCATTCTGATACGGGCTGTCAGCTTAAAAGGGCATTGTTTATACAGGGCAAGATAATATTAATCGCAAAGGTTTTTAGGAGATATTTTCGACCGAAGAGTACGGGTCATGGTGCGCTCGGGGTCGACGTGTTTCCTATTATTACATCTACTAATGCCAAATTGCGGTATTTATACTCACGTCCTCATAAAGAAATGACCCATTAAATGAAGATTCAATAAACCCAAATTAATCGTCAAAATTTTGGCTTGAGATGTTATTGAATACGTCTAAATTTGTCGGTCTGAGAGCACTTAATGGAGTGTACAGGGTGATGTTTTATCTTATTCCATCAGCTGCACTGTTTGATGTCCACAACCAAAACTTCTTTCCAATGGTATTTCAGGCAACCGGTGCGTAGGGAAGAGTGCATATACGCATACAATATACATCACATCTACATGTGCGGGGCGATGTCACTCCCAAAATATAAAGGCTTTGTGGTGTGTATAGACTACTCATTCGACGTCTCCGAGTGAAAAATTCAGAGCTATAAACGCGTATGACAGTATATTTAAGTTTAAGTTTAACGTTTGAGGTTCAGGAAGCCAATTGGTTCATCGACGACCCTACATCAGAGTGAGCGGCGAGATTCGCCTCCTCTTTTCGACTAGTGCTCAGAGGTTAACGAGGCAGGCGTGTGCTAATCGCTCCCAGTCCTGCCCCCGGGACCCCATTAACGTCCCCCATCCGATGAACGTGAGAGTATCCCCAGTCTTAAGCCACTTCCCCAACCTGCAAAGGCTGGTAGGGGTGGAGGTTCCTTGCTCTGCACCACTGCTCAACAGCTGAACCGAGCAAAGCTCACAGCTTCCTGAATCGGACAACTTCCTGAGTTGGACAGTTTCCTGTAACGGACAATCGATACCCAATTAAAATTCATCAATTAAAACCCCCTCGGCATCACTGTGAACAGCTATGCTTTACCCCGTTACACTTTTCTCATCTGTGATAGAACAGAGAAAATCAACGAAAAGCTCATTCAGCCCTTTCAATCTGACGTTGCACGTTAAGAATGGATGTATCTGCCGCATATAGTGTTCAGTGACGTCATGGTCAAGTGTATTACCAAGTTTCTTCAGCACACAACCCGGCAGCCATTTGAATTCGATGTCATCATCAGGTTACTGTTCGGTACAGCAGTCTGGAAGTGGTTCAGACGATGGGTCCCAGTCTTAGCTTTGTCAGCCTGAGAAAGATATAGTGAACTAGATATGCCCTCTCTTCCGTTGGATGGGGTGTAAAAGAAAGTTCCGGAAGTAAGATTCGGGTCCATTCATACTCGCTAGTCGAACGTACGAGGTAATATCGCCGGTGTCAAGCTAGTCTTTATAGAGCCCTTCAACGGACCCGAGATGCACTCCTCCCGGTCATGGAATTAAATTAGAGTATACTAAAGTACACTAAAGACTAAATAAACTGAACTAAACTGAACTGAACTGATGAACTGCGCTGAACGGAACTAAAGGGAACTGAAATGAAATGAATGAACTCGATTGGATCGAATAGGACCGGACCGAATGACCTGAACTAAGAAAAAAGCATATTCATCTGCTTCGCGAGCAAGGGGAAAAGGGGGACTCCTCCAAGTGGGAGCAAGAGGGAGGGAGGATTCCCCTTCTAGAATAATGTTCGCCTCCTATAAATTTCAAGTTGCAATTGCCGTAATACATTGTGTAGCTCATGGACCTGTTTACGTAAACCACTTAAACAACAATGATTTGGATAAGGCTTTGGTTGTTTAGAATTAAATTCATTTTCCTGGTGCACCATGTCACTAGATACGACTTTTAAAAAGACTCCAATTTTATTTCCGTTAATAAGTACTTGAGTATAAGTTGTGTTTTATGCCATATATGCTGATTGAAATCTAAACGGAGGTCATTTGTTGTCCATGACAAGTAAGAATTTTAGAAGCTTTAAGAAACAGGAAATATTATACCACACCAGTATCTTAGGTAAACTATACTGTCTGCATTTTATAGTTTAATTTACTAAATAAATTTAGATTTTAAAACACAAGCATATGAATATATTGAGAGCAAAAAGCTAGTATAAATATGGTTCTCTGCCTTCCAAATTAGCCGCTGGATGGCTTATTCAAAGGGTAAATTTAATCAAAGCAATTAAATAAAACAAACATTAGATTTTACGTCATTGAAATACAATCGCCATTCCCTGACTTCGTCCACCTGAAGTTAACATTATCTGAGTAAAAAGTGACAGAAAAAAATATTGAAGTGGTTGCCTACAAGATGACACTGCTAAATCCCAGTGCGACGAATTTCTGTAAAGAAATTTCACTGCTGTGAATCGAGAGTGGGTTCAATGTTTTTTAACTAATACTTTAACTCAGGATTCGATGTATAGAGTATTCACTCCCACCAAATCAATTATCAAGCGAGTGTACCGATTTTATCGACAGCCTTATAAAGCATAAAACTGTGTAAGTCTTGAACTATATTAATTGAAATAGTATACGGGGAATAGCGACAGTGTCATCCATCAGCGTCAATAATAGCTATGGGGGTCAGTTTAGCATTTTTGTTGACAAATGTTTTTCACTCCCTGTTCGCAATATGTTTGATAAATCAACTTCGATAAGCCTTTGAGCAGTCCGTGGTAAAATCATTTTGTCTTTAATATTTAGGTGGAGAGTGATTTTAATGTCTAAATCGACTGACGGTATCATGTTGAGCGCTCAGTTAAGTAATTTCTTCGGTTGGCTGATGGAAACCGTCGAAGCTTCAAAAGGAATACCGAAAATGTAGGTTAAAAGATTAAAAGGTAAAGTATTCCGAAGGGTAGTTTTAGTGCCGCAAAGAAATGAGAGATAAAATGCAGTGCAACTGCACAAGTGTTTCTCCTATTTCTGTCTTTAGGCTGTCTGGAGGCTTCTAAGAAAGAGCGGCTATAACCACCACTCCCGATCGATCCGACGGCCTTGCGATTTTCAAAAACTAATGAAAAAAAAGTTGAAAAAAGAAAAATTATCTTGAACTTAAAAGTAAAATGCACTCTGACCCCTAAATTGCTTCACTGAGTATTCCCTAGTACCCAAATGCATAAATGGCCCTTTTGAATGATCTGACAAAAGTTTTTTTTTACTAAATTGTAAGGTTTAGGTAAAACAACTCCTTCCTTTACCTTTCAAATAAGCAAACTTTACATTTCAAAACATTCTGACAGAATCTCGTGAAGGAATTAAGAGGACATCTGTAAGGTAAGCCTACTGATAGCCCGTAGCCGGGGGGGGGGCAGGAGAATGCTTCCCTACAAAATTTTCACCCACTAGAAAAATTCAAAATTACTATAAACTGCTTTAAATGCATTTTAGTATATCTCAACCCCACCCCACATCCCCGAAACTACTTCTCCCCTCCAGTACCTTGCCTAACTACGGGCATGAGCTAATGTTTCAAATAAGGATTGGAACTGCCGTTGTTGCCTTTATTTAATCCATCACTTAACTGGATGAATCATGATGCAGAGCTGAGCAGGATTCTTATGTTAATATATTCGTGCATGCAGCAGATGCACGCAAACATTATGCTGTTACGAGTAGGAAGTCGAGAAACTTTTATATCTCCTCGTGGTAATAATTTTTCATGCATGTCCAAAATTACATGTTCTCACGTGGCTGGTCTTGATTGTGTGTTGAATTTTGTAGAAGTGTTTTTCTCCCCTATACACCTTAACTAAAAACCTTGAAATATAAACTTGGCTCGAAAACAAATATTCGCATTTACCCAAGAGGGGCATTTTTTCGTGTCCCTTCTGTTGTCTGACGCACTGATAATGTCATAATATAATACACTGAAAACTGTTAGACATATGCTTTACTTCAAAAGATAAAAACGTAGCACAAGGGTATGAAAATACCCTGAATTTCTTAGAATGTTTTCAAAGTTAGATATCCCCTCCCAGCACAACCTCTCCCCACCGGTGATCACAAATCATAGGCTTCTTTAGTGTGCCCCTCTCTATCCTCGCCAGCCAATTCCGGGATACGTTGTTTGCAAGAAAAAGAGAGAGATGGCGGGATTTTTTTTTTGTAGGCAGATTTATAGGCTACTTTACAATAGCGCTATAAAATTATGCAAGTTAAACACTTTTCCACTCTGAAATATGTCCGTGATTAGCCCGGAAGAGTAAGGGATATCCACATGTGGTTCTCATAGCTTGATAGTTATGGAAGTATAAACGAGCCTTGAGAGTCCGCTTTTATATGCTTTGTTTATAGTTAGTGTGTTTTCTTTTACATCCTGGGGAAACCAATCGAAGAGGGAATTTCCCTTCCATCTACAAAAATGCTAAGTTTTTCCAAGACGAAGATTCATTTGATTGATTATGTTGAAACAGTTATTACGTAATTATCTAAGGTAGACTTTTACTTAAAGGACATAGACACTTTTAAATTGGGATGATCAACATCTACAGTAAGGGCCTAAAATGAAAACTTAAAGAGGTGTTAATAAATGTGGAAGTACTCAGGTAATAAGTCCTTGGTGTGAAAACTAGATCTATGTCAAAGGCAAAAGTGTATGGTATAGGCTATTACACACACGGAAAAACACGGATACACAAGTACTTTATTACACGCAGAGAGCACACTTAAACAATGACTCAATTATTCAAATGCTATTCACTATATCCGTGATATTATTGGACGTTGGTCTAAAAGAAGATTAGAAGACCCACCGTCATTGGTAAAATAACAATAATCAAGTCCCTCCTTATACATAAAATTAATTATTTGCTGCTTTCCATACCTGACCCACCGGTCGAGGTTTTAATTACTATTGAGAAAATGTTCTATTGATTCTTTTTGGAATGGCACAGAGAGAATAAGTCGAAAGCAACTAATATATGCCTTCCCTATGAAATAGGTGGTTTACGAATGTTATAACTAAATTTTTTTATGATTCCGATGAAACTCACTTGGCTGAGAAGGTACTACAAGGCGTCTCCTACCTCGTCTATCTATGCCCATTTCCATAAGTTCCTCGAGATTAGGGTCAATTTTCTTTGGTATAGGGGCTGGGGGGGGGGGGGGGCTCAATCTACTTAAAACACGATTGTCTCTGAACAGTAACCCCTTCTATAAAGACCCTTTGAAGGCTGTTATCAAACTAAAAAGTTCCATTGATTTCAATCTTCGTAAGAATCCAAATACACATTAGTGTTTGTAACTTTGTGGCATAGCGATTTAATTCAAGTGGATTGTAAAGTAAATCATTGTATTTTAAAGCCTGGTTACAAAAGGGTGTTTACATAATTGATAACCTAATCGACGAGGATGGCAAGTTTCTTTCCCTTAACAGTTTATTACTTGTTATCATATTAATACAATTTTTTTGCAGTATGAAGGCCTTTTACGAGCGGTAAAACGCTTCTCAAACGGCCATGCATGTTGTGAATTACAAAGACAATTTATCCCCGAGTTATTTGCTGTTCTACTTAAATCAGTTAAGGGTGGTTCTGACTTTTATAGAACGATCGCCTATGCCTCCGATATTTGTATTAAGTCTCAAGATAAATGGTATGACGAGCTTGGTTGCAATAATCTGAAGTGGAATTTAATCCAAAAATTACCTTGCAGTCTCAATTTAGAAAGAAAGATTTCTCGGTTTCAGTACAGGATAAATACAAAGATTTTGGCCACAAACTGTTACTTAAAAAAACTTACCATTTTGAATCATGATTTGTGTACTTTCTGTTCAAAGGAAAAATAAACGATCAGTCAGATGTTTGCTTTTGAAAAAGTGTAGCCAATGTGGGAACAATTTAGGGATTTTGTTTATAAAAGCACTAATGCTACAACTTTAAATTTTGGTATAACCCATCACCAACGTGACAATGAAACTATAAATATTCTATTGATCTGGTTTAAATTATATATTTACAAATGTAATCTACAAAACGATGCCTTGAATTTACTTAGTTTTAAAGTGTACCTAAAGTCTAGATTTACAAAATATATGTTTAAGAGGTTCGGAAGTAAGTCTTATTCATCAAACTCCCATCCTCACAGCTTACTCCATTGCAGAGATATAAATTGTTGAAAGATATTCACTTAATTTGAAATAGTCAATTACGCAATAATCTGTGATGTCTGTCTTGTAAAACTCACATTACATGCTTTTGTTTCCTTTTGAAATTAAAATGTTTATATAATTGAAAAGTTTACTGTTTCCTTGCATAGCATGTTGTATGGAGAGGTCTTGTATAGTCAAGTCACCCCATAACAGTAAGACAGTGATCATATTTCGGGACAAGGTGTAATGGCTTTAGAAAAAAAAAAAACAAAGAAAACAAAGACAGTAATTTGAGTAGTACAAAAATGACATCACAAATTATTGCGCAATCTACTACTTTTAAATTGAGTGAAGAAGTTTCAACATTTTATATCTCAGCTCAGGAATGCCCTGTGGAGATGGGAGTTGGACCATTTGACCTCATTTTTTAAGTTTGTGACGTATATTTTTGAAATTTTTGACTTTAGGTACACTTTAAGAGTTTTGCTAAGAGCTTGCTTTCAGTTTTGTACTTCTGATTGTGTCAGGCTTAAACGTGAACATTTTTTAGATAGATGGCGGCCGTGACTCCTTGGTTTTCAGCTTGATTTCAGTAGTGTATGGTATCCTTTTCGTTCTTATTTCAATGTACGACCTTAATTACCATTAGTTTTTAAAGGATTGTTTTCGAATGAATTTTGTTGTACAAGTTGTCTTAATTTGCCTTCGTTGCTGATTGAGAAGAATAAAAAGGAGAGAAAAAATACACGCAGAAAGCACACTTACACAAATGCTTTGATAAACTCCAATACACAGTATACACTCAAATACGAATATAGTATATGGGCTGGCTATATAAAGTCCTTTATTAAGCTTGGTAATCGCTTCTAAGACCTTTAACCTATCAGATTGTGCATGGTAGGCTATGAGAGTAGGAAGAGGGGGCTGGAGGCGCCAGCCCCCACTTTCCAAGGACGAAAACCCCTTATTTGTCTCTTCTGTAAGAAATGTAAAAAATTTGCAGTAATTTACCTTAAAATTTGTCCAAAATGATGCACAAAATTGCATTAAGGGCCCTCAAATATCACAAAATTTTCCAAAGGAAACCCTTATTTGTCTCTTCTGTAGGAAATGTAAAAAAATGAAGTAATTTACCTTAAAATTTGTCCATAATGATGCACCAGATTTCATCTAAGGATCCTCAAATATCCAAAACTTTTCCAAAAGGGAGGGCGACACCCTCCCCTTAGACCCCTCCCCCAGGACGGCGATCCGAAACAAGGTTCAGCCCCGCCAGTCTCGAACAGCTTCCTATGCATATGTTATCTTTTGTTCTTTCCAGCCAGACTAGAAAAAACGAAGCCTTGCATGCGTGACATGCACCCACGAAGGAGAGGTCTGAAGGCTTACAAGTTGGTAAATGCATGGAAGTCCATTCATGGTGAATGTAACTGCACTAAGCGTCTTGGGTTGTAATTTTAGAAAGAGCTCCCAACATGATGTGTAGCCAATATAAAGTTGTAATTACCAAGAGTTAAGACTAACCTTTTCACTGCAATGGTATCCCTCAAGTATACTCAGTCTAAGGTTTTCATTTATTTAGGGAAACGGAATATATTAATATACATATAATATACATAGGTCACATAAAGAAGCGACACGTTCAGGAAAAGGAAGTACTAACAGCTCTTTTTTCGGCAAATATTAAGCTTTCTCATGTAAGGAAGGTCTGGTGACATACCACCAAAAAGAGCTGTTTCACTTGTGAGTTAAGCAATTAAGTCCTCCAATGAAAGATCCATTCAAGGTATTTCAATATCTTTTACCGTTCTCAAAATATGCCTCTTCAAACTTTTATGGTTTCTGAACTAATTCATTGCCTATGCAAAAATAATGATGTGGAGTGTTGCACAGTGTTAAGATTTTCTTTTGTAGACCCTATATATTACATCTCTTAATTACGGATCAGATAGTTTACAGTTTGGTGAGTGATATCAATATTTCTCAAGGAAACCATTTTAACTTTCATAATAACCCCCTCAGGTGATAACAATGCTACCAGTGAAAAAACAAAGGCTAACATTTTAGCCATATCTGGTATGTCCATCTATATCACATATTTGCATATTAAGCTCATATTTATTCATGATACAAGTGTAAAATAGGAATATCCCTGTACAATGGTCAATATTTGAACGATTTTGATGGGATTACTGCTATTTTCCTGGATTTTTAACGGGGCTCATTGAAATGACATCTATAATTTTGTGATGAGTTTCAAGTAAATCATTGCATGACAATGTCTCTAATTAGCCTCGCTACTCATGTATCACTTTCTATAGTTTCTAAAAATGTGAGAAAAGTCTATTTTTTGTGGACAGGGGTTGCATATGGTTAATATAACTAATGGTAAAAAACGTCTGGTCACAAATTTTTATTAAATGATTTAATCATTAATTACCTTATCATTACCAATTCAGTTGTGTGTCAGATGTGCAGAATCTTTTAGTTTGATCGTTTGCCATCAAAATGTTAGTTAAACTCAACAGGTGTGAAAAAAATCATGAATTTTGAGAACCAACTCAATAAGCCCCTTTAATGCTTTTTTACATCAAATATCCAACCATGTAATTTTCATGTCAACAGACCTTTAAGCTCTACTATTCCATTAACGTAAAAAAGGTAGCATCGCCAAGAGCTTCTTGTACATTTCGAAAACTTATCAGTCTACATTCAGGAAGAGCAATCTTCAAACTGGGTTTGTTGATTTTTCGGGGGTAATTTCCTGCGTTGGCGAGGTAACTAACCTCACTGATGTAACAAGAGTTTCGATTTAAATATGCATCAAACAAGAGTAAATATACTATTGTGATTCATTAGCATGTCACCTCATAAAGAATTTTCAAATAATTGAGAGTAATGGCGTACAAATTTTTCAAATTAAAATTAAAGAATCATAGAAGAGCCTTACTGGTCCTGAAATCAGTATCCCGATGGTGATTCATCTACTAAGCGACATTCAGAGATACGTTTTATTAGATTTCAAGTGTACCTAAAGTCAAAAATTTCAAAAATGTTCCAAAATGTTATAAGGCTTGCAAAATGCATCAAAAGGGTCCAACTCCCGTCTTCACAGAACATTCCTGAGCTGAGATATAACATGTAGAAGCTTATTCACTCAAATTAAAATGGTAGATTGCGCAATAATTTGTGATGTCATTGTTGTACTACTCAAATTACCGACTTTGTCTTTCATTTTTTTTTTGAAAGTCACTGCAACTTGTGCCAAGATTTGATCACTGTCTCACTATTATAGGGTGGTGTGGCTATATAAGCCTTCTTCGTACAACCTGAAACAGTGCATGTTCCAAGGTCATACATACATTTCAATTTCAAAAGGGAATAAAAGCACGTATGAGTATACAAGAAGAACATCAAAAATGATTGCGCAATCGATTATTTGACATTAAGTGAATTAATTTTAACATTTTATATCTCAGCAGCGGAGTAACCCATGAAAATGGAAATTGGATTAAAGAAATTTTCAAAGCTCTAAAATATATATTCTTGTTTTTCGAGACTTTTGGTCCACTTTAAGCTTCGAGAGAAATATTGCGTCACACCTGAAAATAAGGAAAGAGCAAGCGACTGTACTTTCTTTAGGTTATCGGTGTCAGGAACAGTTCTGTCACCGCGCCCTCTAGTTCAGCTGCCACTTGCCATTTCATTTTTTGGGGGGCGTACAATTTTCTACCCCGCTACACTCTCCCCATCTTTGAAGAATGTCGTCCCGACATTGAAGACTTACCACACATAACGATACCATCAGCTGTGAAATACAAACTGAAAAATGTAAGATTAAAGCTATTGAGTTAACATAAGAACAAAATGGTGTCATTCTTTCTTTTCCAGAAGAGAACGCTCAATGCATAGCAACTTTGTCACAGCAAATAATATACTTATTTTACACCCATCTGATCTGGAAGACTTCCTGGGGCCAAGCCCCGACTTGATACTATTGGAAGTACTAAATGAAGTTTCTCTGCCCTTTTTGAAAATGATCACTCCCAATTTGAGCAAAACTTCCACAAGATCAACAATCTGTCAGATAAATATGCAAATATTTAAGTGCCAATCTCCATAAAACATCCCTGATAGCACTTCTTCGAAAAACACTAATTTGGTTACAGCCATGCAGAAGCTAATACCTCAATTACACAGCACAGCAATGAGCATTAATTGACAAGACCAACATAGCTTTTGAATAGTGTGTTGAGAAACATAACTTGCAAATTGTTAACACTTCTCGCACTGTGCAATTTTGATTGGGATTGAACACTGAAAAACATCACAG
>WURT03000003.1:129765-143649 GCA_009936505.3 Holothuria glaberrima | reverse complement strand
AAACTTAACTTTCTACAAACAGTTTCTTCTAGCATCTGCAACGTTGGAGCTAAAAATATATTTGTATCATCAGCAAACCAGGCTGAATACAAACTTAACTTTCTACAAACAGTTTCTTCTAGCATCTGCAACGTTGGAGCTAAAAATATATTTGTATCATCAGCAAATAATACCATGGAAGAATTGGAAGAGATCTCACTAATATCGTTCATGTAAATTATGAATAGAGGAGGTCCAAGAATAGAACCTTGGGGGACTCCGCAAGTTATCATATTCTTACGGGATTCAATATTTCTAAAAGTCACTGAACTGCGATCGATTTGTTAACTTTTGATCCAATTGTAAGTCATGCCACGGAAGCCGTAGGATTGTAATTTATCCAACAATATATCGTGATTAATAGTATTAAAGGCCTTTGATAGATCAAGAAACACGGCCAGAGAAACGAGATTGCTGTCTTGTGCCCTGCTTAATTTATTGATTACGTCCATGAGAGCGATTTCAGTTGATCGACCAGGGCGGAAACCATACTGGTTGTCAGAGAGTATGTCGTGTTTGCTTAGGAATGACTGAAATTTGTTAAACGTTACCCTTTCAAAGATCTTTGAAAAACAAGATAGAATTGAAATCGGACGGTAATTGGCAAAGATGTGTGGGTCACCACTTTTAAAAAAATGAACGACTTTGGCAATTTTTAGTTTATCAGGAAAGATACCTTGAGAGAGGGAAAGATTACAAATGTATGTTAGGGGCTCAGAATTGAAACAAATTACTTTACGAACAACCGAGGGTTGGAAACTATCGTATCCTGCAGCCTTATTAGACTTGGGACACTCGAATGCAATTTTAGCTAAATCAACTGCACAGACAGGTAATATAAAACATGTACTATGATTATTGTACATGTACTATGTGATACCTTTCGAAATTTTTCCCGCTAAATTTGGTCCAAGGTTCACATAAAAATTATTGAAGGCATCCGCAATATCCTTTGGATCATTTCTTAAGGTATCACCCTCGGTAAATGTATCAGGGTAATCAGACTGGTTGTGTCCTTTGTGTAAAAGTGAATTAATGTGTTTCCACGTCAGCTTCGAATCATGCCTAGCATTGCCAAAATTTTTTCATAATGTTGCTTCTTTACAAGATGAATAATATAGTATAGCTTGTTGCGATAGGTGTGGTAGGTAAATTTGTTATCCTGTGTAGGTGACCTCAGGTATTTCCTGTAAAGCTTATTTTTATGTTTAACAGAGACAAGCAGCCCGGAAGTGATCCAGGTTTGGTTTTTCTTCTTGTTATGTTTGAATTTGATGAGAGGGAAGCTGTCCATGTAAATTTTGTTAAATGTATCATGGAAAACAGAATTCGTATCATTTTCTGCATACACGCAATCCCAAGTTGTATTTGCAATGTGTATATTAAAAGAATTTAAGTTATTTTGTGAATAATTACGAAAATATGTTTCTGTAATACGCTGAGAAATATACGTGGACTGTAGGCCTATCGTAGAATGAATGAAAATCGGAAAGTGATCACTAATGTCAGTTACCAGAATTCCAGAATTGTCAATATCAAGGCAATTTACGCTCTCAACATTTGAACAAATATTATCAATTATAGATTAACTACTTGAAGTTACTCTAGTTGGTTGGTCGATAACAGGGTGAAAACCACATGAGCGAAGATTATCAAGAAAAGAAGTACCGTTTTCTTTACTGATGTCGAAATTAAAGTCCCCCTTAACAAAACGCGGCCTCCCCGTAGAAGATTCATTACTTAGAATTTCGATACAACAAATCAAAATTGGTAATACTTCCGTTAGACGGACGATTACTAATCCCTACAATTATAACCTTACTTGTAAATGGAACAATTAACTCAATAAATAAACATTCGATATCCTTATAAAGTTGAGAAATATCATTACGTAATATATATGCAAGATTTTCTTTGATAAAAACACAGACCCCACCTCCTCTTTTACCTTTACGATGACTCTCAACTAGCGAACAACCATCCAGTTGAGAAGTGGAGAGTTGTCTGTAAACCAGGTCTCAGTAAAACCTAGGACACTAAAATTACTGTTTTGGAGAGTCAGGTTGTCACATACGCTGTCGAAGTTTTTATTCAAGCTACGAGCATTTAAATGAAGTAGATTGAAATTACCAGTTTTTAATTTGTTGAAATCATCTATACTGTAATAAGTAGAATTTCCAATTGAATTCTTGATGCCATAAATAACTCCCTGAAATGCACGTTTCATGAAACCGTAACGAGCAAAATTGACATTTTAAAGAGATATCATGAGAGAAAATTTCCCCTTTGCAAAAACTACATACAGTAACCCTTATGAAAAAAGTAAAAGAAAACACAACACCATTAAATAAACAAAAAGCAAAGAAGAATGGCATCAAACAAGGTCACATGCCAGAAGCCGGGAAATCACCTCGGTAAAAAACAATGAGAATGCTGTAATGGGTAAAAAAGACCGGCTGGAAAGACTACAATGTAGTACAAATCAGCTTTAGAGGAGGAGATTATCCAACAACTCACTAACTTCAGCCACGGAGCTAATACTTGGGAAAGTATCACAGGTGGCCGGTAGATTGATGCTTCAACCAGCCGAGGATGCAGGTACAAGTAGAAAGTGAAGCAAGACACGAAAGCAAGAAAAGCTTCCATAACACTAGATTGCAATAGGAGGATTAACATTACGCTGTAGGAGGAAACTTGTCACACGATCAACTTAATCAACAGGGAAGGTCCGCCATAGTTTGATTTTACGGCTGCTTAATTTAGATCGTCTAATTTCCCGACTTTCACGATAGTTTCAATTCCCTCTTTTTTCGTTAGAGTATATATAATTCCATCCTTTGACCATGCCGATGAAACACTGGTTTCAGAAACGCCAAAACTACTAAAACAATTTCTTCTGGAATACTGTTCGAGTGAATTCACATCAGCTTCCATATTGTCTAAAGACTTTGTTAACTCTTGTAGAGATGATGTCATATTACTGATTTGTTCCTCTTTTTTCAAGTTGCGTCTCAAGATAAAAATCGTACCTTTCTGCCGCTCTTGTTCCTCGATTTTCTCCAGATGTTTTTCTATTGCCTTTTCCACACACTTTGTTAACATTTGCTGAAAGTTTTTACTTGCAAACATTTCTTTGATCACATCTCTCACGATGGTTTCACTGGTATTGTCATTCTTAGCTGCATTTTTCTGCGCTTGGCCCCGTGTAACTGCCATTATTGTACACAATACAGCACACCGTTGTAAATTGGCAGGCTGATGTAGTTCTTCCATGTAGGCTAGTTGGGCTAACAGGCGAAGGCTCTATGTCAGCAGTCGGTATAGCAACCTCGACGGACCAGAGAATGTTAAATCAAACGTTCACTCAAACAAATTTTTCACATTTAGCAGCAGCATGTTTGCATATATTATCCATGTAGGTAATCCCTCGGCAAACGGCTTGGAAGGAAATGATTATATTAGGCTACATTTTTACTAGATTTGTTACAGCCAGTTATTGTCTGAACATCAGAACAGCTTTTTCCAGCAAAAGAATTATCTTTTGTACCGTATGATGTGAAGGATTTAGATACACGCTGCAGGAATTGAAAAGACAGTTACTTTAGACTTATTTGTATCCTGGTAATTTGAAACATTTTAGCGAAGGCCAGCGGACTGGAGGTATTTTGGTGACTATTCTCAATTGATCGTCTGGCCCCAAAATCAATATTATCTATGTAAATGTTCAGTGACGCCGGCTAGGGAGCATGAAGCGCGTGTCCCCAGCCGATTTCTGAAAAATCTGAATAGTTTTAATTGATCCCAAAAGGCGTTCATTGTATGGATTTCTTTAAGAGGAAGGGTGAGGTATCTTTTTGACCGAGTGATGTATTTATCATAATCATTTTCTATCACAAATAGTTCTCAAACTCTTAGAATTTTTGCAAATCCTTGGAAAACTATCACTTCAGACCTTACGCCAAGTGCCCAATATGGTCCTTATTACCAATATCTTCCAATAGCTACTCCCGGGGGAGCACAGCAGCAAAAGTTGAAAGATGTTTACGAGTTCCCAGATAAAAGACTGGCTTCCTGATTACCATATAGGTTTATTGGGAAATTGAAAGTGTCTCAGTGCAGAGCCTGAATGCAGGTTTGTCATGGAAATCTTTTTTTGATGAAAAAAATTCCTTGCGCTTCTCGCACATTCGCCACGGTGTACACTCCATCCCAGGACTATTGTTAACAGGTAAAAATACATGGAACTTTTCCGATCATAACACTTAAAACAGGGGAACACGTTCAACCTTTGTAGGGACCATCAATAAGGTATCGTGCAATCTTACTTGCAGCATGATGTGGAAGGTTGAAATTATGTTTTTGCCGTTAGCATTTTTGAAAAAGATTTACCGAGCCCTTTCGGCGTAGCCACTGTAGTTGTATATAGATGGTGATTGTTAATACAGTTACCAGTGGCGGGGGGGGGGGGAGACATGTGCCCCCAAGATTGGCTGTGCCCCCGAGTCCCCCAAATGAGATTTTGTTTATGACAAAAATTATGCACAAACACACTATTTATGCATATTTTGATATGAAAAAGAGGCCCCTCTATCACTTAAAGAGAGAAGGCAGTCCCCCCAAGTTTATTTTCAAAAATTTGCTTACAGATCTCCTCTTATTTCTCTCACAAGTATTTTCATGTTTCTGTGTAAAATCATTGAATATTGAGGGTAAACCAATGAGTTATTCTGCATAAATTTAGAAAATAAGTACAAAAATATTGTCACATGATTGATAGGTACCATTCCTGAGCTAGTGTACCGGGGTACACTACTTCAAATTGTGGGGGGGGGGGGACTGTATTTTCCCTTTAAACACTCAAACACACGACTACAATAGCACAAAATGTTCCCAAAATTGTAATTTTGCTGCGCGCTTCGCGATAATCGGTTTGTTTAACTGTGTGAAGGACAGCCTTATTGGGAGATGTAATCCACAGCTATTGTTTCAACCCTTTACTTTCAAAAGCTGTGAGACTACTGGGGCCTTGAGTCCTCTCCCTTCATTACAATTCCCACATCGATTATCTTTTAGCCAGATCATATATTTGAAAACTGTAAAAAATTGCGACTTTCGTTGCCTTCTTCCATATAGCTCAGTGCATAAAATTCAGAACATGATTCACTGTCCCCATTCACCCCTGATCATTAAATCGATAGTGCGAGTAAGGCTAACACAATGGTCAAATTGTGATCTATATTTTTGTGGCGTAGCAGTGGCGTACACAGAAGAGACCATAGGGCCTAAATGTTCCTAAAAATACGTAATTTTTTTAACACAAATTTCACTTCAAAAGGAAGCATACGTGGCACCAGATTGCATGTAAGGACACCTACTTTTTCAAAAATTTTCATAGGGGAGGGGAAACCGTCTCCCCTTATGCCGGCCGGAGATCACACAACATACTACAAATGGATGTGCCCCTCCGGTTAGTTAGTTAGATGAGGTTTTACGGCCAAGTTTGTTACTAATTGGTTCAAGTCGAGCCGACCACGGCCTTTTTTCCAGATGTGGCTCACTGGCTTGTTTTCCCTACCCCATTGCTTATGCTGAGCACCAAGCACAAAGATGGAAGAGCTGTCTCGTGTGGTATTTGAATTAAATTCAACAGATGCTTCGTTAGCTCAGTCGGTACAGCAAGTCGCACGTTGAGCGGCGGGTAGTTGGTTCGATTCCAGCTCACGAAGCATAGTTTTTCCATCTTTAGTAGTATCATCTTTCATAATAAGGCAAAGGTTGCCAATGTTAGATGTCAATTCTACAGGTTTCAAAATTCTGCGACTGTATCCGCTACCAACCATTCTCATCCTTCACTTCCCTTTGCCTTATTAAGAAAGATGATACTACCAATGATGGAAAAACTGTACCAATACTTCCTTATGTATGTATATTTACTATATATATATGTATTTTTCCTATATATATATACATATACATATTGATAAGAAGAAGACAATGAAACAAAGTCATAATTGACATACGAAGTACGAGACAAACATTTATTTGAGCTTGGAACTTTTCGGTCCCCCTGGAACCTTCTTCAGCCAAGATAGACTCAAGACTACTACATGCAAGAGTAAATGGAAAGTAAATGTACAACTTATGCTGAACAGAAAACAAAACAAACATCAATTGTTCAAGAATCATTGTCGAAAGTGTAATGGTTGAGGGGGCCCAGATCTCTATTGACCAGTTGGTATGTGTATTGAGGGATAAAGCCTACTTAAGGATGAAGCCTAATTTTGTATGCTAGCTAGAACTTTGAACCAAGCAGTACACATTCCAGATTTTGGGAGGAATGATTGGCCAATGGGAAGTGTTCGGCCACTGGAATACCGCGTGCATTGTCGCCGATATACTTCTTATGATTGTTAAACCTATAGCGATATTTAATGTCAGTTTCTCCAACATAGAGAACATTTATACATGTAAAAACAATATACTAAATAGAACGCATTCTGAGAATCACAGTCAAGATTGGTGGGTCTAATGGGAAATTTCATGTTAGGAAGGCAAATGGGCGAACCCAGGGACATGAGATCGCAAACTTAGCAGCGGGGTTTATTGCAAGTACGTTTCCTAGGTGGTTTGAAAAGAAAAAAGTTAAAAGGAAGAAATCAATTGTCGAAGATCGGGGGCTGACGGAGGGCTAATCGTATGCTCTTTCTTGTAATGAATAGCTCTTTCTAGTAATTAATCTCAGATATTGGCGCCATACCACCATTTTGTACGCTAACTCTTACATAATCGAATTGAAAGGCAACAGCGTGTTGCTTCAGCGACAAAACTAAGGCTGTTTCTTTACTCTTTGAACAATGTGAGGGAGATCATACCCCCTTTAATTTACGAATAGCACCAAAATGTTGTCGCCACTTTTTACAAAGTAATGAGTACATCAGCGCAACGACTGACAGTGGAATACTGTACCATTTGGGACCTAGTTAAGCTTACTTGCAAATTTGCCGAAAGTTTCTATAGGGCATATATTAGGCCTTGGCCTCTAGTCAATAAATACTCTTAGAGCAAGAAGCACGTAGGGAGCTTTTGACATATTAACTTCTTATTACTGTTGAAGTAAAAGGGTTAAATTTGTCACTTATAGATACAAAACTAAACATGAAATAACGACTGTAAATATTCAGTACCTTTCAAGCTATTTTCCTGTATGCAGAGACACTCTGTCCCAAAATTATTGGGAAGCAAAAGATATCTAATCCTTCATCGAATTATTGGGGGCCCCTTAGGGCCCCAGCTTCCTAAGCCTATGACAGTAATAGATGAGATCAGTGACGATTCAATCTTGTCCTTTTCATACAACGTGTTTACAAATGATCTGACATACAGGGAGCAGAAGAGATTTAATTACAATGAATTTTTTTTTCTGGAGTAGACAATTGGAAACTCAAGAGCTTAGAAGATTCAAGTAAGAACTCGAAAACGTATGATTTCGTGAACAAAATTTATGACAGGGCAAACTGAAGACTTACAAAAACTGAGATGGGGTAAACCCCTCCCTCACTTCCTGGTCGGTGGGGATGTTGCCAATTTCTTGCCTCGTTTGTTTAATAGGACTATTATATAATCAGTCCCTAAGATAATACAGCGATAGCTTTTTGCTAGGGCTCGTCGAATGGACTAATCCCAGGTGTCTTCGTTTGTTCCACACCACTAGTCAGGCACCAGTATCCTAATTCGCTGCCACAAATTGTAACGTCTACCGTTTTTGTGATCTGGGGCTGCCCTATTCATCAGCGAGAGGGAGGGCGGAGGCGATGATGAGGCTGTCTCGTACTTAAATCAAAACCTTGAACAATTCCGGAGAAGCAGACGAGGAGCGAGGGAACAGACGGACACAATTCCTAATGTTCTAAATGTTAGTATCCAAAAAATCATTTAAATCATTTAACGAACAATGTGAAATAAAACGCAAAACTTATGCCCACATTCGATTCCTACATACAAATAATTTTCCTGAGTCGCATTGTTAAATGCCTAATGCACGGCGACGATGGTTTCGCAGGCTAAAACCTCTGTTAGCGTTGAAAGTAGTTTCCCCGGCTACACACCCTGTATACGGCGAAAGTAGTTTCGCCGTCTAAAGACCCTTTGCCCGACTGTAGACACAACGCACTGCAAAGGAGCTTTCGCACGCACAGAGCGTGTTGCGTCACGCAAATCAGTGCCTCAGAAGTCCGTACACCCATGCACCTTAACTCAACTAATGAGCCCAACGCACTCAACAAGTAACAATTAGCAAAGACGCAGCTTATCCTCCCCACTAGACCTGTCATTCTCTCTTTATAAACCAAGAGATACAGCATTACACGATCCCACGTGCCACGTTACACTTAACGGCCCCTAGTGGCCCCTAGTGTAGTGACGTAAAAGTAATCCCTAGCCACCCAGAGCCTACAATCCTCGGACTGGTCGATTGCCACCCAGGTAAGTTATAAGCAAATTGCATACATTGGTACTAATTATCAATTTGACCAATAGTTAAACATTAATATATCACATCCTCGTTTAAATAACCGTTTAACCCAGCACTTCTTTGACTAGGGGACTACTTCTGTTAAACAAATCCTTAGCTTACTCATATTACAAATCCGATATCAGCCGAGCAACAATTGACTGGATACCCTGAGGCTAAAACTATTCACACTCTGAGCCCAGTTAATAAATCTTTTCTAGAACGATGGAAGTACTGCTAAAACAAAACAGCTAAATGTAACTCAAATGACGTCAAACTTTACAAAATCACATTTTGGTACGATAAATTTGGAAACAGGTGGTTTAATAAACAAGGCAACCTCATTATACCAATAGGAAGGGTATAATAGTAGTTACAATTTGAAATGCTAGGAATGCCATACAATGAAAAACAAGATGACTCACACAACCCCTAAGATAGTACAACGTGGGCTTGTTGCTATAGGGGTCAAAAGGCAATAGTGTCATAGAAAGTTTTATAAATATTGAAGGTTATGATCCAGAGTGAAATAGGCTCAGGTTGAGGCCGAACACCAGCGTTTATCATAGGCGTATGAGCGGCAGTCATCGAAGTTAGGGCAATATATATCTATTTCTTTTGCAGATTGCTCGCAAAAATGGTCTTGGCCAATGCAGATTTTTTTCGGGCAAGAACGACTCAACTCATTGGAACAACATTCCGGGCACATTTGTTGCTTATTTTAACTAAATTCTTGTCTAGCACGTTTGGAATCTATGGAAAGGATGTTTTGCCCACAAGAACTTCGGAATTCTGCAATAAACGGAGGGGTGATTTTAGTTGTTCAGGTCTAGCAGATTGTGTTATTTGTAGTGGTATAATATTTTTTAAATCTGTGTGGAATGCGTCCCCAAGATAAGTTAGTTTTTTTTTCTTTCAAATTTTGCTATTTCAACAGATCAAAAGGTCAATCGGTTTACAGATCGTAATACTCAAATTTCAATCGGATTATATCAGGTAAAACTGACTTAGTTAACAAGGGACGTACCGACGAATACAGGTATAATATGGAAAATGTCGATTTTAATTGGATAAAATTTCCATAACAATTGGCATACGTCAACTGTTCATGACTGAACACGGCAGCATTACAAGGACCAAGGGTGTCACTTGCTCCAACCTTTTTCCAAACCATTGAAAAGTAACAAAATAATAAGAAATTATTAGAAAATTTTATTATAATAGATGAACTATCATCATGGAAACATAATAAAACATAATTATTCAAGGCCTTTAAAATAAGTTCAACAAGAGGGCAATGAAGGGAGTTGCATATCTCATCGCCAGCACGCACATTATCATGTGCTTACACTGAAGTACCTAATGACATCACCTGAAAGCTTTCTCCGTTAG
This sequence comes from Holothuria glaberrima, assembly GCA_009936505.3. Taxonomy (NCBI): domain Eukaryota; kingdom Metazoa; phylum Echinodermata; class Holothuroidea; order Aspidochirotida; family Holothuriidae; genus Holothuria; species Holothuria glaberrima. The sequence continues at coordinate 133,709 of WURT03000003.1, read as the reverse complement.
CAGTTGCATTTTCTTAAGTATCACAAACAATTTCTGAGCCTTTATCAACTACCAATTTAGTTTTATCCTGGAAAAAGTATAACAGCTATCCTGCAGTGCCTGTATGCCCAAGGTTATTTCTTCGTAATTTTACTTTTTTGTTCTGACTCACATAGAGTTGGCAGATCTGCTTATCAACTGCAAGAACATTCTTAAACATATCATGGAATGGATATTTTATTACTCTGAGGTTACTGGAGATGTAATTGAAGTCATTCTCCATTCCCCTGACCACCGTGCCCAATCTTACTTTTTTGGCAATGGCTGAAATTTTTGGGGCAATAGTCCCTTGTATATCCCCAACCCACCCGAAGATTCGTGTTTATCTCAATGTTTACACATGTTTATACAAATTTTAGGGATTAAAAACATGCCGTTTCACCATTTCACGTGGCACTTACCTCAGTCTGATGACGGACTCTGCTGACACTTATCTCAGTCTGAAACCATACACGGACGTTTCACCGCTTTTCATCTTATCATGTTTAAAGAAGAATCGAGAGTATTAATCTGGACATGACGATATGCAATTACGTAATTAACTTGGCTTGAGAGGGAATATTTTTTGTAGATATGAAAATGAAGTCAAGTTGATGCACTGCGTACAGTGATGATTATGACATATGATAAAATTGAAATTTTTAGGCTCTAAAAGTGGGTTTTTCCGAGAATTTTCTATTAATTTATTTTTCATTTCATTTATTCATTCCAGTATGATGCAAAAATTTATAAATAGGAGTAATCAAACACATTCATGGGAAGAATAATTAGTATAGAAGTTAAGAAGATTAAGATTATAGGATAATATGTACAATAACAATGTAGCTACATATACAAAGATTAATACATAAAACAATACAACAAACTACATCAAAACTTCAACAAAGAATCTATGTGCTCAGATTGAACGAATAAAGCAGCACGATAGATAAAAGAGTTTCTAAAAACTTGTGTTTTTTATTTTGGCAAGAGGTGTGGATTCCTTAAATTTCTGTTCGTTTTTTGCAGGAGACTTCTGAGTGTAGTATACAATGGATGATTTTGGTCATTATTGATCTTACAAGCCATTCTTCTAAACTCATTTCTTGCAACATCGTTTACCTTTTGTACTAGCAGAGTGTCTTTTTGCAATATAAAATGGTACCAAACAGGTACTGCATAAACCACATGCTGAAGACGTTTTCCCTAGCATTCTGCAACATACGCCTAACTCAATAATATGTAATACACTTTGCTAAATATCTTTGAAGCATGACAAGTAAATATTAAGCCTTCATCAATGTACACTCCCAAATATTCAGTTTTGGGAGTTCTAGCTACTTCAGAACCATCAATAACAACAGGTAGCGATTTCGATAAAATGAGTCCATCATGTTTTATATTTTTGTTTACAAAACACATTTCTTTTGATTTTTCGGGATTTAGCAGTAAATTCTTACGATCACATGTAGAAACTATGTCGTTTACAGAGCACTGGTAACTTAGTTGATCAGTTCCAAAAGTACTCTTTGAAATCTTGCATGAAATTGCAGTATCATCGGCATATTTTGTAACAGATCATATACCAGAGTTTAACCTTATTTCATCCGTACATATAGTAAATAAAACAGCAGATAATGGGCCTCCTTGGGGCACACCAACCTTTATTTCTGATACATCCGATAATCCTTTAACTTAATTTGTCTACACCATCCTTTAAGAAATTGTGCCAACCCATGAATAAGCCACATTTCCTTGATAAAATACGAAAGTTCGTTTAATAATTGATTTGGCAGACTGTATTAAATGCTCCTGAAAAATTGAGAAAAAGAACCTTAGCTATAGTTGTTTCCTTACAATCTAAATGTGTAACAATGTCATGAATTAACAAAAGCACAGCACCAATACACGACACTCCTTCATTATAGGCAAACTGACATTTGACCTCAAATTTTTCTACATATTGCATTAAGTGGGGTTAGAATGAGCTTTTGCATACTATTGAAATCAATACTTGCCAGATCAATTAGTCGATAGTCATTTACAGTATTAGGATTTTTTATTTTCGGGACAGGTGTTGTTAAGGCAGTTTTCCAAACAACGGGTATTTGACTAGTTCGAATGCTTTGTTGAAAGACAGATGTATACACTGGTGCCAATTCATTTGAAAAGTATGTAAAAACCCACCAAGTTATCTGACCCACACGCTACACCTCTCTTTACTCTATTAAATTGGTTCTTTACGATTTGAACATCAAATTTAAAACAATCATCATTAAATTGAGGAAGGCTAAACGCAATTTCTTTGCTGCATGATTGATTAAAAAGTCAAAAATGATTAGTTAATGTCTCACCAAACTCTGCGTTTATACTTTTACCACTTTTATTGGAGTCTCGTATAGATTTAATAATATTCCAAAACGAACGAGAATTTCCAATAATTTCCCAAAAAGATCCCTTCATTTAACAATGTCCTTCATAAGAGTAAACCTGGAACATTAGTGGCTTAAAAATTGTCTGAAAACATGTAATAATACCATTTCGGATCAAAATATGACAAATGCACAGATTTTCTGTATGCTGGCGTCACACTGTCCCGAAATTGACACCAGATGGGCACACGAAATTCACGAATATGGAATTTGGAAATTCGGGCGAAGATAGCACCGAACTTGGTCAAAATGCAGGCGTCACACTGTCCCGAAGTTGATACTTGATGGACACACAATAAACGAAATTTTCAAATTTTACTCTGATCGTAAAAACATCGGGACATGCGTTAAGCCGGCTGCCCACTTAGCGACCACATGCTTGCGAGCTCTTGGGATTCCTTGCGAGCTCTTGCGACCGCCTTTTCTTGCGAGCTCTTGCGATCATCTGCGCTTGCGACCGGTTGCGAGGTAATTGCTCTCACACCTAGCGACTTCTTGCCACCATATAGGTGCTGTCATGCTAACTTTTTGCCTGAATTTTGTATTATTTGTACATAAACCTACATCCTAGTGCGAAGTGCAACATGACTGGCACTTCATTAGAACAGATTTCCGTGCAAGATACACATCAATGTATTTTAGCAGTAGCTGCTACTGGTATACATTGAGACGCAGAGGAAGGAGGATGAATATGGCCAGCCGTTTTCTGGGTTCGTCTTTAGCTCCTGCGGTGGAAAATATACGGCCTCTATGATCAGTGGCGTAGCTTGAGAGAGTCAAGGGGTGGCACGTGCCCCGGGCGCGGGGTGTGGAGGGCGCTGAAATGGAAGAATGAGAGTAAAAAAGTGAGCACTTTTTAGACAAAAATGACGGAAGTGATGTATGTCGTCAAGCATGAATATTTTCCAGTTACTAATAAGAACTTGAATGTAGCCGTTTTTATTGGCAAATTTAGGTTTAACGTTTGAGGGTCAGGAAGCCAATTGGTTCATCGAGTACCCTATACCAGAGAGAGCGTGGATGAACACCGGCGAGATTCGCCTTCTCTTTTCGACTAGTAATTATAGGTTAACGAGGCAGGCGTTTTCTATTCGCTCCCAATCCCGGGTCCGCTATTTAACGTCCCCATGTGAGTGTATCACCAGTCTTTTGCCACTTTCCCAAAGGCTGGGAGGGGGTGGAGGTTCCTTGCTCTGCACCACTGCTCGACAGCTGAACCGAGCAAATATCACAACTTCCTGAATCGAACAACCTCCTGAAACGGACAATCAGATACCCAATTAAATTCACCAACTTGAATCCCCTCAACATCAATGTGAGCAGCTATGCTAATCAAGTAAATTTCAGTCCCCGGAAAATTTCCAAGTAGTTCCACCGGGATTTGATCCGGGGACCTCTAGTGTGCAAGGCAGTACAATCAACCACCAAGCCAACTCCACCCTCAAATTTATAGATTGTGATTTCTTTTCAGTCCATTTCGACCGTTTTCTCTCT
>WURT03000003.1:112317-129665 GCA_009936505.3 Holothuria glaberrima | reverse complement strand
TATAGCACCAAATGTAGCACCATTTTGCATAGATCTAGCCCACCTTACGTCAGCAAAAATTTTCCAAAGGAGAGGGGGACACTCCCTCCCCTTAGAAACCTCCCCCAGGACAGCGATTTGCAAATGGTAAAAAGTCCCCCCCCCCACTTTTGGAGATGGATCCACGCCCTTGCCTGGGGATGGATCAGGGGTGTGCAACCTCCTGTGCAACCTGCGAAACAAATTGATTTGCCCCATTTTTGGCCCTCGTACATCTTGTCATTTAACCGCAACTTAATCTTGATGTAAGTACACTTGAAAAACGGATTGTAATTCTGAATTAACATTTTTTGTCGACACAATAGAGATGAAACCACACGGGAGCAAAATTCTCCAACAATTAGAAGGCCCATACTACAATATTATTTGAGCACATGTGGATCTGCCTAGATGGGCACAATGGTCACTCCAACGGGCGAGGGGTGGGGAAGAGTGAGCGTAAGATGCCACCCTCATACACACCTCTCTGTCCCACTATAGCCCCTCAGATGGTCACAGCAACATGATTTGGCCCAGTGTTTGAAAACATTGCACACCTCTTGGTTAGATACTTCCCCCTTAAGTCGTGTTCCTTCAGCTACAGTACCGGTACTACATCTAGCATGATATCAGTGACAACAGCAATATGGCACAACTTGACAGAACAGATTATTTGTGCTGCATACAACTGATTTTTCTAGGATTTTAACTAAATAAAAATTTTGGTAGGATAGGTTAATTGGCTGGGCAACCTTACTTTTAAAACCACAGCATTGCTCCAAAAGATGTCAGCTTAGATCAAATGTTTTTCCTCTGAATGAAAGTCTGTACGTGTGCTTTCATAATTTAGAGACAGCAGATTAGAAATGTTTTAATAAATAGGTACCATATTATTAAATGTGGCTTCAGTTATTTAAATACAGAATAGGCCTAAACTTTTTCTTATTCAACATTTTTGGGGGGATTAAATTAACATTTGTAACACATGAGACCCCCAAACACAATCTAAAGTGACTTACAAGGCTGGGGAAGTCCTGGCCATATAAAGCTGCCTGGGTTTAGAAATGTGGTACAGATCAGAGGAAGAATGCTTCTGCTCCACCTCACACCTCCCCTCATACACACACAAAATTCAAGGACAAAAGCCCCTTATCTAAATTGCTCCTTCTGTAAATTAGGTGACAAGAATTCAAGACAATTTTCCCTTTGCACAATATGTCACACCAAACTGCATCTAAGTACCCTAAAATATTCAAAAATCTCTCCCCTTCCCTCTTGGTCCAGGACAATGGTCCCAGTCACACCCCCCTCCCCACATACAGTAGTATAAGGACTGTGTCACTTCCAGCAACCTAGAACACATTTTAGGACTGATGAGAGCACTTGAGACATGCTCAACTTTATAGCCTATGTTGTCACAGTCAAATTAATTGTGCACTGGCCTTAACTTTTTGTGTACAAAATTGTGAGGATTTAATATTTTATCATTTAACTTTACATTTTCCTTCAGTAGACGTGTACTCTGTACTGCACATACATGAAGTATGCACATGCATGCATGTATGCATTGTAAAGACTTACACCTGCATAAAAGGGCACCATTTGCATTTTTACAGGTCATCCATACCAGGGTTGGCCCCAGAGGGGGCAGGGGTGTTACCTGTATATAAGTTGCTTTTTACCTTTTTGTTTGTTTCTCCATCTCCCCCAACAGATCTGGTGGGGTTTTAGTACATGAGTCACCAGTCATATGTAACAGAACATTACAGTAGCTTGAATCCTTGGATAAGTAGAGCTCCCTTTGATTAACCTTTCATGGTAGCAGAGCCTGGTTACTAGAAATCACAATGGCACAGAAAAAAGAGAGTTATGTAACCCCACCAGTATGGGACACTGAGGCCACATCTTATGAAGATTGGAAGTTTGATGTGAATTTATGGACACAGTTTACAAAAGTAGAGAAAGCCAGACAAGGGTTTGCCTTATACAATGTTCTGCCGAAAGAAAAAGGTGTACATGAAAAAGTGCGACTGGCTATGCAAAATGAAGAAATCAAGATAAGTGAAGCGGATTCTGTCAAGCAAATATTTACCATCCTTGATAAATGGTATAAGAAGGATGACCTTAGTGTAGTGTGTGAAGCATGGTGTTCATTCAAGAATTTGACCAAGAAAGACACTGATACCATGGATCAATTTCTCAATGAATATGAAAAGAAAGTCAAAGCTCTGAAAAAGGAAGGAGTTGCCCTCCCAGAAGTAGTTATGGCCATGCAGCTCATTGATAGTGCTGGACTGGACAAGAAGGACAAACAGATCGTCCTCACAGCAGTTGATTACAAGAAGAAAGAGGAAATGTACGACCAAATGAAAAATGCTTTAAGAAAGTTTTTTGGTGAACAAGCAATGGCATACAGACAACAACCACATGTAGGAGGAACCTCAGTCAAAGAAGAACCTGTGTATGTTACAGAGACAGATGAGGCTTATTTTACCAGAAGCAGTCATGGCAACATTGGTGCAAGGCGTGGTCGTAGAGGCGTCTGGTTAGGACGTGGAAATGGTAGAGGTGGTGTTGGTCGAGGTACCAATATGGACAGACAGTTAGGACTGAAAGACAAAATTTTACCAGACCACGATCCTTTGTTCAGACAAGTAGGGGAAGAGGATCATACACTGGAAATACGGCTGCACGCAGTAGTCAGGAAAATCCCTGCAATGCCAATGGAAACTACCTCAAGTGTTTAATTTGTGAGTCAGTCATGCACTTTAAGAGAGACTGCCCCCATGCCAGAAACAAACTGGAAGTGAGTGCTTTTGAAGCCACTGTAACCCCCGATGCTGAAGTATACAAAGTGAATGATTTTTCAGGGGAAGATGTTGAGGTCCTGATGGCTGAAACTGCCAATGCCGCTGTTCTGGACAGTGCCTGCAGTAAAACAGTGGCAGGCCGGGCATGGAAAGAGATGTACTTGGCATCCCTGTCTTACAGTGAGAAAAAACAAGTGAAGTTCCTTCCTGGTGGAACCAAGTTCAAGTTTGGAGCAGGAAATAAAATCCAGTCAGAAGGGCGAATGGAGATTCCTTGTGTCATAGGTGGACTGAGGACGACTGTAAAAACTGATGTCGTTGATACGGATATCCCACTACTGTTAAGTAAACCGGATATGAAAAGAATGGGGTTCAAGTTGAACATGGAAGATGATACATTGGAAGTTAATGGGAGGAAGATTGAGCTAGATACCACCTCTTCAGGACACTATTATATTCCCCTGAAAGAATGTGAGGTCAAGATAGAAAATGTGCACTTGGTAGCAGAACAGCAGACTTATGAAGACAAAGAAAAGATGGTTCAGAAACTACATCGTCAGTTCGCCCATCCATCTGCAAAGAGTCTGAAGTCAATCATGAGAAATGCAGAAGTACTTGATGATGACTGTGAAAATCTGATTGAGAATGTAAGCAAAAAGTGTGAAGTATGCATGAGATTTAAGAGGACCCCTGCACGACCTGTAGTAAGCTTACCCCTTGCAAAGCAATTCAATGATGTGGTTGCCATGGACCTTAAACAGTTTGGTGACATTTACCTTCTGCACTTCATTGACCTGTTTACAAGATTCAGTAAGAGCAAAGTCATCAGAAGAAAGACACCCAAATTGATTGTAGATAGTGTTATAACAGAGTGGATAGCAGCTGGACTTGGACCTCCCAAGAAATTTCTGGTCGACAATGGAGGGGAATTCGACAATGCAGAATACAGAGAACTAGCCGAACAATTCAATGTAGAAGTGTGTGCCACTGCAGCATATTCACCTTGGTCAAATGGTATCTGTGAAAGAAATCACTATGTGATTGATGTTTGTGTACAGAAGATGCTTGAAGAAAATCCAAAAATGGAAGTAGAGGTTGCTCTAGCATGGGCAGTCAATGCTAAAAATTGTATGCAGAATCATTGTGGATTCAGTCCAGTACAGCTAGTTCTAGGTAACCATCCAAACCTGCCTTCAGTCGTATCAAACCAGCCTCCAGCCTTGGAGAATGCAGAGGTAAGCGACACCGTTGTAAGGCACCTGAATGCTCTCCATGCAGCCAGAAGAGCATTCACCAAGGCAGAGTCCTCAGAAAGGATACGAAAAGCCTTGAAACACAACATCAGAGTTTCTGAGACTACCTTTGAACCTAGAGATAGTGTTTTCTACAAACGAGATGACAGTAATAGGTGGCGTGGATCAGGTAGAGTAATAGGGCAGGATGGCAAGATTGTCTTCATCAGACATGGAAGCCAGTTGGTACGAGTAGCAACATGCAGAGCCATAAAGACACAACATGATAATGTGCCTGTGAAGAATGAAGGGGTGTCTGAGACTGAGAAGAAAGATGGGAATAGCAAGGAAGGCCACAAGGTAGTCAATGAAAGAACAAGGCTTCCAAGATGTGAACAAACAGTTGATGATGAAAATGAAGATTATGATAGTGAATGTCGTAATGAAGACAACAATGATGTAATAGAAGATGAACCAGAAACTGAAAACACTGAGACACAACATACCTGTAGACACAGTGATCACCATGGTGATGATAATACGTCCCTGCAACATAATCAATCAGAACCAGTGGTTGAAAGTGAAAAGCTAGGGTCACCTGAATTGCAAAGGCAACAAAAGCCTATGGAATTGGAAAGAGAGATTCCCAAATATAATTCCAGAATAAAATACCGTCTTTCACATAATGATGAGTGGATTCATGCAAAAGTCACAAGTAGAGGTGGAAAGGCCACTGGAAAAAACAAGTACTATGTGAATGTGATTAATGACAGCAACAAACAGAAGTTGGGAATTCATCTAGATAGGCTTGAGTACCAGATGGTCAAAGACGAGGTCTGCAGTAAAGATGATGATACTACTGAATGTGAGGAAGATAAAGCAAATGTTGTATTTGTTCCTTTAACTAGCCATGGAATGCCAGAAGTTACTGAAGCAAAAGAGCATGAGTTGAACAACTGGTGTAATTTTCAAGCATATACTGAAGTTGAAGACCGAGGTCAAAATGCATTGACCACACGTTGGGTTATAACTGAAAAGTTATTACCTCAAGGGCAGAAAGTGGTGAAAGCCAGACTTGTAGTTAGAGGATTTGAAGAAGAAGAAAAGGTTCAGTCTGATTCACCAACTGCAGCCAAGTCAACCCTAAGAATAGCCATGGCAGTAATAGCCAGTGAAGGATGGCAATGTGAAACTATAGATATAAAGGCAGCTTTCTTACAAGGGAGGAAGATTGATAGAGATATATATGTTATACCACCTGAAGAAGCAAGAGAAGATGGTATGATATGGAAGCTTAACAAAGCAGCCTATGGACTTGATGATGCATCTCGCAATTGGTACCTGAGTGTAAAAGATGAACTAACCAAGTTGGGTTGCAAGCAGTCAGAGTTGGACAAAGCACTCTTTAGATGGTACAGTGGAAAGGAGACCTAGAAGGTATTTTTGTAATGCATGTTGATGACTTCCTTTTTGCTGGGACCAAAGCTTTTATGACAAGTGTCATTGACCCAATTGTCAACAAGTACAGAGTTGGTAAGAGACAGGTTGAAAACTTCTGTTATGTTGGTTTGTGTGTATCTCAAGATGCCAATGGGATTAGAGTGAACCAAAATGAATATGGAGCTGAGATTCAAGAAATTCCAGTTACCACAAGCAGGAAAAGTGACAAGACATCTCCTCTGACCAAGGGAGAGATACAAAGTCTGAGAGCCACAGCTGGTCAGTTGAATTGGATGGCAACACAGACCCGGCCTGATTTGAGCTATGATGCTCTAGAACTGAATATGTCAAAACATCATCCCACAGTGGAGCAGTTGGTAAGAGCCAACAAAGCCATTCGTCAAGCAAAGAGAGTCAAGGTGGATACTTTGTTCCCAAGGCTTGGTCCATTCAGCCAGTTAAAGATGAACGTCTTCTGTGATGCATCATGGGGAAACTTACCTGATGGGGTATCAAGTGCCCAAGGTCATGTTATATTTTTAGCAGGACAAGAACACAAGTGTTGTCCACTGTCATGGACATCCAATAAAATTAAAAGGAAAGTATCAAGTACTTTGGCAGCAAAGGCTCTATCAATGCATGATGCCTTGGATGAAGCTATTTATTTAGGTAGTCTCATAACAGAGATCTATTGCAGCAGCTACAAAGGAAACAGGCTACCTATAGTTGTGTACACTGACAAGTCACTTCATCAGAACATTCACTCTACAAAGCAGGTCCATGAGAAACGTTTGCGGATTAATATTGCTGAAATACAAAGAATGTTGTCATCTGGAGACATACAGGCCATTGAATGGATACCCAGCAAAGTTCAGTTAGCTGACTGCCTCACCAAAAGGGGAGTTGACTGTGACTGGTTGATAGAATGCTTCACCACTGGAGAGTTGAAAATGAACAGCATTGAACACCTAGATTAATTATTTGAACACTTTTTGATTCCAGTTCTTCACCCCTGATTCTGTCCGAACTGTAGAAATAAGGGGGAGTTTGTTACCTGTATATAAGTTGCTTTTTACCTTTTTGTTTGTTTCTCCATCTCCCCCAACAGATCTGGTGGGGTTTTAGTACATGAGTCACCAGTCATATGTAATAGAACATTACAGTAGCTTGAATCCTTGGATAAGTAGAGCTCCCTTTGATTAACCTTTCAAGGGGGACATGTCCCCCGTCGGGGAAGGCTGCCCCGCCCTGTTGGGAAATTTTCCAGTTTCATCGGGGAGTTAATCCGTACACGATATAATATGAAATCCCAACAACCTTCAGCCTCCTTGACGACCTGCTTGATTTTGCTCATAGGAACGGCACTCTTCAATTAAGACCCCAAATTTACCACTGATCTTGAAAAAATTCCATATTTTTCAAATTTTCTTTAATAATATCCCAAAATTTTCAAATTTTTTGGCCAAAAAAGGTCAAAATTTTTCGGCGCTTTAACGTTTATCATCCTTTTGGGCAACTCATCGCCTTTGTCGAGGCATGGGGTTGCCGGCCCCCCTGTCAGACAAATCCTGGCACCACCCCTGATCCATGATAAAAGATTACATTTTTGATTCATATTTATAATCACCTATTTTATATAAAACTTAAAAGCTTTAGACGACGGTATCACCAAAACTATTAAATACCATCATTAGATACTAAATACTGTACCAGAGAAAACAGATACATGCCTGTGGACTCATTTTTTATCAAATATGGCACTCTAAAATGCCTTTAGTTGCTGTCCTTAATATCTTCAGTTAACTGAACATATTTTTATTAATTAGGGTGTTTAACATTTTGCAACTCATGCCCTTACTAAATCAAAATTTCTTAATGTTGAGACTTTTACAATTTTTGGCCATCTTGGCCCGCATTTTATGTCCAGCTTGCTCATCCTTGAAACAATCAAATATGAGATCATGGTTATGTCTCTGCGGGCAACTGTTGGTTCACGTATTGAGCATCCACAAGAATGTGTTTAGAGACGGTTTAGAAACTCTTATTTTTAAGTTAGAATATGAAAATTTCCCAAAAAATGAAACAAGTACTGTACATAACAAGAGAGGATTTTCTCTCCCTTGATGAAATGGTGATGCATTGAAATCATAGGGAATGTATACTGTTATTACTAAGTACCCATAAAATAATACAGAAGTTAAGAAATTTCACAAGTCAATTCACAAACATACACTCTGGACAGGGGATTAGGTACAGTAGTTGTGACATGAGAGGGCTGGAAAAGAGAAGAACTCTCATACCAGTTAAGACCCACATGTTGGGGGTTGTTACTGAAGGGTGGGCGAGAAATGGAATCAAATTGTGTACGTAATGTCCACTTGCCAGCTAAATTTTAAAATTTAGCAATAAGAATCACATATTTTTAAAATTCTATAGGAATCAACCAGAACATTTTCAAATCTTATTTTATGACCTCTTGGGTATTAACCATTCCAATTTCATAAAGTATTGGCTTGCTCCTGAATTTTAGAAAAAAAATCAAAATCACTAAGTTCTCCTATTTTCTAGAATGGGCCTATTTGTAATGTGTAATTTACACAGTTAAAGCATCCAGTATCTCCATGTCAATGTAAATTCTGAATTTCATCATTAAGAATTCTATTTTTATTTCTGTAATTCTTCACAGTTTACCAAAAACAATGTCAAATCCTTGTTATGTGATCTCTAGACAATTCCCTGTGACAATTTCATAAGAATTAACTGCCCTCTGAGATTTTGATAACCAAAGTAATTTTAGCACTTTCCCCCATTTTTCAGTCAACCCTCAAAGTTGCTACATATGCATTTACACAGTCAAGTCAATGCGATTTCTCATGCCCCTTCCCAAATTTTGCCATCAAACATCTCCTTCAAATTTTGAAAATTCATCTTCAACTGATGAAAACATCACAAAATCCTAGTCATTTTGTCTATTTTCAATTCACCGTTACCTAAATTAGACCTATACACTGTCTCCTGAATTTTCAGGAATCAAAACAAAATCACTAGTTTTTCATATACTTCAGTATGGGCCTCTACTGTATGTCATTTACACAGTAAAAATTCTCCACTTTTAATTGTCACACAAACTTTGAATTTTAGCATAAAGAGTTCCATTTTTATTTCTAAAATTCCTCACAATTCCCCTAAACCATTGTCAAATTCTTATTATTTGATCTATGAACAATTCTCTTGACCAATTTTATACCATTTTAAGTGCCCTCTGAATTTTCTATAATCAAAACAAATCTGGCTCTTTTCCCCATTTTTCAGTCCACCCTCAACTTCCATGTGCATTTACACAGTTAAGTCAATGCAATTTCCCATTCACTCTTCCTTAATTTTGCCATCAAATATCACCTTCAAGTTTTGAAAATCCATCATCATCTGATGAAACTATCACAAAATCCTAGTTATTTAGTTTATTTTGTATTCACCGATATCTAAATTACACCTATAGACTGCCTCCTGAATTTTGAAAAATAAAAACAAAATCACCAGATTTATATATTTGCAAGCATGGGCCTATATGTAATTTACACAGTAAAAATTCTCCACTCTAAATTGTCGCATAAACTTTGAATTTTAGTACCAACAGTTCCATTTTTATTTCTAAAATTCTTCACAATTCACCTAAACCATTGTCAAATCCTTGTTATTTGATCTATGGTCAATCCCCCGTGACCAATTTTATAACAATTAACTACCCAATGAGATTCTGATAAACAAAATAATTTTAGCACTTTTCCCCATTTTTCAGTCCACCCTCAACTTTGCTATGCATTTACACAGTTAAGTCAATGCAATTTCCCATTCCCTCTTTCTAAATTTTGCTATCAAATATCACCTTCAAATTTTGAAAATTCATCATCAACTGATGAAACTATCACAAAATCCTAGTAATTTAGTCTTTTTTGAATCCACCGATACCTAAATTAGACCTACAGAATGCCTCCTGAATTTTCAAGAATGGAAAACAAAATCACTAGTTTTTCATATTTTTCACCATGGGACAATATGTATTTTACACAGTAAAAATTCTCCACTTTAAATTGTCACAAACTTTGAATTTTAGGATTAAGAGTTCCATTTTTATCTCTAAAATTCCTAATAATTCACTTAAACCATTGTCAAATCCTTGTTATCTGATCTATGGACAATTCCCCATGACCAATTTTATACCATTTAAGTGCCCTCTGAATTTTTAATAATCAAAACAAATTTGGCACTTTTTCCCATTTTTCAGTAAACCCTCAACTTCTCTTCGCATTTACACAGTTAAGTCAATGCAATTTGTCTTGCTCCCTTCCTTAATTTTGCCACTAAAATACACCCTCGAATTTAAGAACATCATCACCGTCTGACAAAACCATCACAAAATCCTAGTTATTTAGACTGTCCTGAATTCAGCAATACCTTAATTAGAAGTATTGACTGTCTCCTGACATTTCTAGATCAAAACTAAAACAGGTCTTTTTCACCAAACCTACCTGTTATTCCTAACATACTGTACGTACAGTATATTGTATAGGCCTATATCAATATCTATACTTACCATATCATACACCTTCACTTCCCCTGTCATGATGTTCCCCGTTATCATCCTGTCACCTCTGTCAGATATTCTGATTCTAAAGACACCAAAATCAACCTCAACAATGAGAAAACTACAATTATTTTCATTTAACAGAGAATAAAATACAACTGTGTCGTGATCACCTTCTTTGTAATAGTACGAGTCACACCATACTACGGCTGCTATACCTAACGTATTCATATTCACTCCTACACTGCGTGCATACCACTGTACAGTATCTGTAGGTTTTGTCAATTCCGACAAAATTCTTCCATTTTTTTCTTCAAATATCAGCGATTTGTCGTTACTTCCTTCCTTAGCCTCAACTACACAGACAAATATTCTGTCAGCTATAGCCGTCATATCGTAAGGCCAGTAGCCATCTTGAATTCCTTGTAAGATGATTGATTTGATTTCATTTAAGTCTATCACATCATAGACAGTTATTTTATTAGATCTCCTGAAACCGATAAATATTTCTGTTTCTCTGACAGACAGACATCTAATCTCACCAAACATGTCGCCATGTTTTACTAATTTTATCTTACGAGATTTTATGACTCGATCTTGGATTAAATCAATAACTTCTAATTTATCACCAATACCAGATAATATCGTGGTATCACTACCAGGATAAAATGAAACCAATCGGCCCCAATGAGTTCCGAATTCCGATTCATATTTTTCAAATTCCTTTGAATAAATTATTTTTGGTTTATCTCTAGAATCAGAATGTCTGACATTAGTGTACACGTCTATGTATGTTCGGTATGTGTTCACGTTGTAGCCAGTTACAGCGATATTTCCATTCAAACTGAGAGATAGATCCCGAAGTCGCCAGCCATCTTGTTTTGTGAATCGTTTGTGTCGAATACAATGCCGGCTGTGTAGACAAACCGAAAATGAAATTTAAGGTCATGTACAGCTTTATGTATCCATGGAAACGAAGAATGTCAGATAAGTCATGGTAATTAGGCCTTTTACGGAGACTTTGAAAGGACAAATTTAGGGAAAGAAGTAATGAAGGATAAATGAGAGATAAATGATGGTTGTTCGGGTTAGGAAATCGTGTACAAAGGGATAATAATCACTATGTAGTGTGGCTTATATAATGTACGAATGATTATTGGGGATTATTTTGGCGTGTGCTTTTAAACTTTTAGAGGTTAAATGACCCCACAATTTGTTATTCCAATTGAAGAAAATGGAGGTCGATTAAAACTTAAAATATGAAGAACTGTTACAGATTAATAATTTCAAATGGATTGTTTAGAGTGAGTTTTAAATTAACAGAATGTTTGTAGCAGACCTGGGTGTCATATTGTTTACCACCTCATTCAGAGAAATTATATTAAGACATTATTTTAAAATTGATTTTGTACTAATAAAAAATGATCACATGACACTTGCAGTTTTAATATCAATGCTTTGTTTTTTATTTAAGTACTGGTCAGTCAAGTCACCATAGCAATGGCTATGTCAGAACTTAATAAGAGAAAACATACCATGACATTTCAACTTTAACCTTGCACTGGCTTTTCTTGATCGAGTTTCAGTTGTTTTTTTTTTTTTAAGTGTGAGCAAATTAATACACACCTTAATTACTTTTTTTCATATGAGTGCAAGTCTTACAGAAATGCGATGAAGAGATACTCTCTAAAGTTACAATCTATGGTGAAAAATAGCTTACAGTATAGGCCTAGTGACAGAAGAATTGATTCTGATACATATCAAAACTAATTCTATTATACAGCAGCTATGGATTCCATGTCCAAAGGTTAAGCTACAGTAGTGATCGGCCTTTTGCCAATGAGGAGGGGCAGCCAGGGTGGCTATTCAATCCTGTAAACGAATTTTCACTTAATGTAGATACTAGTTAATGCCTATCATCTTTAGGGCCGGGAAATCATCCCAGACAGTTCCAATTCTCCCAACTAAGTTAGTTCTAGCCCTGCCCATAACTGTCCAAATCTTTTCTTGTGCATACAGTACACAAACAGTTAATTGCTTAAGGCAATATCCTAGTGAGTATGAAAGGCCCTTATGTGTAAGCAAAACACTCTCTGTGCATGCTGTGTAACTTGAGCTTTCTGCATCTTTTGAATTTTGTAATGCTGATGTCAATCAAAGAGTAGTCACCAACTGAGTATGTTTGTTTACCCCCCAAGTAAAAGTCATACTTGGGGTGATGCAAATCCCTCTTTAACCATCCTCAGGCCTACTGAAGATGATCAATTGAAATATAGGCATACAGTAGGAAGCTGTTTGAGACTGGGGATCTGAACCTTGTTTTGGATTGCCGTCCTGGGGGAGGGGTCTAAGGGGAGGGTTTCCCCCCTCCTTTTGAAAATTGTTGAATATTTGAGGGTCCTTTGATGCAATTTGGTGCATCATTTTGAGAATGTCAAATGTTGAGGTATTAAATTACTGCAAAATTTTACATTTCTTACAGAAGAGATATATAAGGGGTTTTCGTGATTGGATTTAGGGGGGCTGAAGCATAGTTCTGCCCCACCATATTTCCCAAGTAGCAAAATTTGGCAGTCCACCAGTGGCCAAAAGGCTGACAAAGGGCCATCGGAGGTCCGCTGGCTGGACAAAAACTTGCATGACGTCATACAGACTTTTTAACCAATCAACATCGCCGCCATCCGCGGACTGCTGGTGAGCCACCGGACATTTCTACTGGCGGACCGCCGGAATGGCCGTCAGCAGTCCGTCATTTTGCTACCAGGCTTCGGACTGGGGGCTTTAGCCCCTCATTTCCCTCACCTACAGATTGAAATGAAAACTGATTTCCATGGTTCATGTGACTTCAAAACTGCTTCATAAATATCACTTTAAATTTCTATTAAAAACACAAAATTCACTATGATCAACTTAGACTAGGAATTAGTCTGAAAAAGGTTAAGGCATCAGGTATGCCTCTTGATTTTTTTCTTTTTTTTTTGTTAGTTCTGTTAATTATAGTATCAGTGTTACAGCTGACAAGAGACACAGATCTACTGTTCATAAAAACACCCTTCATGAAAATTTAGATTTTCTACAATAACAAAATATTTGCAAATTCATTTTCTTTCAAATGTTTATCAGATCCTCGTGGTAATCTGCATGATTCTGAATACGCAGGCTGATGTACAGTATGTGGAATATTTATGTTCAGGATCTAAACTGAAGTTACTAGATATTCTTGTACAGTAAATAACTTTTCGCAGAACACATTGAATTGTGAGTAATCAAGACTTGCGTAGATGTTTCTGTCGATTAATTTGCATATGAACCAATAGTGTTTGAGTTTCTGGTTGGTAATCACAGTAATAGCTTCCAGGAATAGACACAAGACTTTTTCGATTCTCACTGGTTGGTGATCACAGTCCATGATACCAGGTTTTAACACAAGACACATCTTTATTAGATTCTCATCTTAGAATGGCCTCCTGCAAGGAAAATATGAAAAAAAGTTAAAATATAAGTCTGAGGTGGTTGGGGAGCGGGTTCATAACGGGTGAGTATTCTGAGGTACCACCCTATTTTTAATTAACAAGGTACAATTCTACTTTTACACATATCAGGAGCATCAATTAATGCTAATAGCTAAATAACAATCTGCAGCTAACGTGTGGGGGTGGGGGAATGGGGAACTAGACTCCCCCCATAAGAGGTCCGGCACCCTTACTAAGCCTTGAGTTTTAGATTTTCCAGGTGTGTTTCAAATCACACTCCTCAAGAAATTAAGGAGTGTGGTAGGTGTGCTGTTTTATTAAACTTTAATAGATTTACCTCAGTTCCCATTCTTTATCTAGGTGTGCAAAAAATCACACTCCTCACAGGGATTTGAGGCAAGTAATGGTGTGCAATCGCAGTATCGCACTCTCATTCCTCAAAATTCAAGGCCTGCCTAACACCATTCCCTAGTTGCCCTCCATGGAAAACTGAACCCTGGATCGAATATACACTGCTTCCCTATTTGTAGGTCACTTTTCCCACCCACAACCCCCATGAAAAATTTCCTGGCTACATCCTTGGCTATGTTGTAACACACAACTACAGAAACTTTGCTGAAATTATAGTCCGGAAATTTCAATACTATCCATCCCATGGTCTTAACGCCTGCAAAGTTACTCTTATTTCAATGAATCCACGAAGGTTTTGATATATTGTAATAATTTTTTTGAAGAAAAATAAAAATAAAATGGAGATTTTATTAAAAACAGATTGGAAAAATTGGGGTTTCGTTGAAGAAACTGTTCTTTTTTTGAGCAAAACCAAGAAAATAATTTAGAGCATGACTGGTTGACATCAAGATGACATACTGTACTCATAAAGACTCTCAGGAAAAAAATTGGAGAAATGGGTCAACATCCCAAAGCCTCCCTCCCCCTCTCTCCCTACTTAAAGCCACCCTAGGCCTGGTGCTGACCATAATTGTAAAATAATGTCATTACACTGATTACATGATAAATTACAAGAAATATATCAGAGAGCTGTCAGAACATATTCAATAATAACATAAATTAAAGTGTTGACCTTCGTAAAATGAAATTTAGATTCCTTGAACTTTCAAGTGCAATTGGGCACCCTTGTTCCC
Organism: Holothuria glaberrima; assembly: GCA_009936505.3. Lineage (NCBI taxonomy): Eukaryota > Metazoa > Echinodermata > Holothuroidea > Aspidochirotida > Holothuriidae > Holothuria > Holothuria glaberrima. The sequence continues at coordinate 114,962 of WURT03000003.1, read as the reverse complement.
TTATCTACTGTACCAGCTTGCAGCAGCCATTGCACTGATATATGTACTGTATGACTCACAGTACGACTGACCAAAGCCACCATAACTTCTACCACAACCTTGCATTTTAATGATCACACTTTCAGCTATAAACATCAGCAATGGCAGATGAAATTTAAATCAACATACTGTGTGGCAATTGCTAGGATTTTTATGGTTTTTCTTTGGAGATCAGATCATCCTATAGAGGATCTCTTAATATAGTTGGTTGCTTCAGGCACTTAGACATTAATACAAATAATAGAGCTTCACTCTGATTGGTCTATGATGACTTGTAGTCAGTTGTGTTCCCAATTAAGCTCACGCACAGTTGCATGTCATCACAGTATATGTCTGCAAAGAGCAATCAAATTTCAGTGCAGCTTACTGTGGTTCTGGTTTGGTGGTGTACTAGACAGGTGTTTCTGGTTGAATTGGAGGTGTGGCTAAAAGTAAACTTCGTAGGGAGAATTTTTTACGTTAGAGATCCTTTAATGTCAACATTGAAGAAAATTTCAAAATAAATGAGGATCAATACAAACCCATGCTGAATGAAATCTCTTCATGTGAAGCCTTTCTGGATTCCTGAAAGTTGATGGTCAGTCGTAGTGAGTAATCAGAATGGCAAAGTGTTCAATCCACAGGTCACAGATTATTTTCACATATCATTCTACAGTGTGTCCTTGTTGATTTGCGTACTGGGTACAGCCTGGTAATTAAAGTCATTGTGCTGCCTCATTCACCTGTTTCACGAGATCAAAGGAGAAAATATTAATATTAAAAGAATTCCAATTTTCCTTTGCTTGTCACACAGCTCAGCGATATCAAGAAAAGTAATACAAACTTTTATGATCCTCAACAGGACCATCGCTATGCATCACATACCCTACAATCTCCTTAAACGATAAAAAATCTCCCTACAAAGTTCTAGACCTCCTCTAATGTATACAAAAACACCTCTCAGTTTAGTTCACCTCCCAGACAAAGATTAAGTAGCCTGCACAGAGTTTATCTTACTCAAGGCCATAACCATACTTTACTGTGTGAGCTTAATTGAGAACACAACTGACTGTACAAGTCTTCATTAACCAACCACAGTGAAGCTATTTATATCTGTATTAATGTCAAAGTGCCTGCAGTAACCAATTATATTAAGAGATGTGGGGGTATTCTTGAATATGCTTGGTGTGATGCTACAGTGTTAGAGTGTCACAGTAGATGATACGTAAAACGTCGTTTTTTTTGCAACATTAAAACTGCTTTTATATTGTATTGAAGAGATTTTTTTGCAATGGTGGTATTATGTGCACCCATCATGCACACCGATCACTTGCACCATTCATGTGCATCAAAGGTAACATTTTGTTATTGAACTGATACTGGGAACTGAGAAAGCTGAGTGAAAATTGCTGCATCTCTTTAAAATGGTTGCTTTCAATATAAATGGTCAAAAGTTGCCTTCTACCTGTAAACTGGTGCTGTGGCCAATAAATATAGGCTGTGGCATTTGAAGAGATGAAATGTAAGAAGAAACTGGGTGGTTTGGGGTCCTGTCTCCTCAAAGTGAGATGGATTTTTCATCCAAAAGCAATCCCAGGTTTCCCAACTGAACTGGCCTTTCCAAATAGACTAAACTTGACCTAAATTGTTGAGTTGGTCAGACACCTCCATCAAATTGTAATTTACAAGCCATAGGCTTCCTGCACATTTGTGGTCACTTTGCATCGTAAAAAAAATTAAATGGTCTTCAAGGATTGAAGTAATTGCAGTGAATTTTATAACAATTACCAGAAAGAGTATTACTACCAGGCTTCCAGAATTTAACCATTACATCTTTCTGATCAAGATGAAGATGGAAAGTTTCCAGCTGCACTGTGAATCTCTGAAATACGAAAGAATGGAAAAGTCAAATGCTTAAAACCATACATTTAGTCCTATTCCCAAGCAATTACTTTAGTATACTGTAATGCTGGCTAATTCCAATATTTGCTGTGTACAATCTACAGTATTCTCATATCAATTCGATTTGATCGCTTGCCAACAAAATATGAATACTGTAGTATATATAGTAAGTGCAGCAAATTTGAAAGTCAGATCATTCTTTGTCAACTCAACAAATGGGTCAGTTATTAAATATACACTGACTTGGATTTTGCTCACCCTGAAGTCAGCATAGAGATTTGCTATTACTGAAAGAATACAAAAATATTATGCCAAAATTTTAAACCATTTAGAATACGTATGTCTCATTTACAGTAAAGGTGTCCCTGGAACCTTTTTTAAAATGGAAGCTTTGCATGGGCAGGGTTCACTATATATTCAAGGTGTTTCACTAGTAGAATGAAGGTAATTCGCTAGACCAAAGATCTGTACAGGTCTCAAACTTAATCTGACTGTAACTGTTTCTTGTATCTAAACCCAGACACTAATCCGTACTGGTTCAAGTTAATCTTTATCCCTGTAATGGATTTGCATAAGTATTTTTGAACACACATGCGAACATAAAGAATGCAGGCCAGAGGAATGCCATTCCTTTGAATGGCTGGCCTGAGTCCCGAATTCTCAGGGCACTCAGCTCTCAGACATCGTTGTGTCAACTTCATTATGTTAGACTTTTAATTTACAGA
>WURT03000003.1:82298-101767 GCA_009936505.3 Holothuria glaberrima | reverse complement strand
CAAGAATCAAAGGAAATGATGATGATGATGATGATGATGATGATGATGATGATGATGATGATGATGATGATGATGATAAAAAATATGCATCTTGAAATATTGTTTAAAAGTTTTCACCTTTGATTTCTACTTGCAGCATGCTACTGTTAATTTTACAAGTTTACTATCTTCATCATACTTAATTGCTGTCTGTAAATTCGTTTTGATTTATTTGCGAGTTTAACTATATTTCATCAAATATTTCAGGAATGAACAAACTAAATTCTGTTATTTCGTATTAGTATGATATTTAACGAAACAATACCCTGTGTCCTTGTGTGGAGCGTAATGGTTATGCTAAATGCAAAGGGAAACAAAAAACACACCAAGAATGGGAGATTTAAGACAAATCATGAGCCTTTAATACTAAAACAGAGTTGCCAAACGTGAGACGAGGTTGTTTGGATAATTTCACTTTCCTAAGAAGTTATTAAAAAGGAGTCTAGCTATCTAATATAAGGATATGGCGAAAACTTTTTATGAAAATTCGAATAAAACTTCCGCAGATGTAATTGTAACGTTACTTTTTCCGCTTCTCTAAAGGAATTTTTATTGGATCTTTAAAAGTCTGATTACTTAAAGGAAAATTTACAATTTACTGTCTAAAAATGCTTGTTTCGTTAAAATGGAATTAAATATGGGTAAAACTGCTAACCCCTTCTAACAAGGTATGTAGTGACAGGCATATGGTAGTAACCTCTGCGAAATCATAATATTTTGGTCTTTTCAGTAGCAACCCATTATATCATATTTCCACTTGAAAAAAGCTGTGTTACGAAATTCCAGTGTAAAAAGTAGAAATAGATAGTGAAGATTATGTATATGATGCTACGTTTGCAGCCCCATGTTATATAGACGCGAATGATGAGGCTATAGCCAAAATTCCAGATAAGGAAGAGGCAAACCTCATCTTGGACAGCGAGGTGGTGACCTACACATGTCCACCAGGTTATCATCCTACTGGATCGCCAACTGTATCTTGCCATGATGGTACTTGGAGCAAACACGAAATATTTCTGTGTCATGGTGAGCTTAAATTTCGGCCTCTTCCAACAACAGTATCACTATTGGTTATTTATTATTATGATTTGTAACTAGAGAATACTCATATCCACGATATTAGTAAAACAATACAACACCTTACATGCATAAAATATTTAGCAGTGCTCTGTTCCATGTTGACTGACGTTTGAAATTTAGGGAAAATTGCGAAGACACCCCAACTAGTAAAAGAGTAAGAGGCGTAGCAAGATTTCTTTTTCAAAGGGGGGGGGGGAGTAAGGTCCAAATTTTTAGACTACCAAGTCCTATTGTGCGGACTGACGCTGTAAGGCACAGTTACTGGTCAGTTTCAAGATGAAGTCGAGCCTCCTTTTGAATATGTCAGAGCGTGCCTCTTTAATGCCCGAATCGTAAATGAATCAGGCCAGGAACGCTAACCAAAACTAAACTGATATTATGCATGTGGTGGTGGCACAGAGTTTTGAATCTTCAAAGGGCGTTCGAAGAGTTTTAAAGTGCTCACAAACCTTTGACTTGGAAACTTTTTCATACTAGCCTAACTTATACTAACAGCCGGTCTAGTTTATAAAAGGGGGTGTGAATGGGGCACGAATGATGGTAGGAGTAACTCCATGGGGCTTTTGAATAGTTATATCACTCAAGGTGCCCTACGGAAGGTAGGTGCAATTATATCAACTAAAAATGTTATGGTCAGCAATGTACTCAGTCACTTGAAATTTAAGAATCACGTCACTATCTGCTGGAAAACAACAACCTCAGTTCTGCAACCTTTATTAAGTCTACTATAATACGTCATAATGGATTTGAAACTACGAAATTTCACTTAGCATTCAGCTATTAGAACAAATCTTAGTATCACGTTATTACCCCTGCTCTAGAACAAGCCAGATTTAAGGTGCAGCTACTTTCATTTCCAGGAAATTGTAGTATTCCGAACAACTACGTGACAGTAGAACCAACTAATAAAGAAGTCTTTTCATACAATGATAAAGTAACTATGAAATGCCGAGATGGATACATTCCTACAGAAGAAATGACCGCAACATGTGAAAACGAATCTTTTGGAGACATTCCTGAGTGTCAGTCAGGTAAAAGTTAACTTAAATAGTGAAATCGTATATTGTAAGTCTTTGTTCACGTTAAGGCAAACATATTTGAATTGGAACTGATTTTATCGCTCAAGGTATCTCTAGACTGTGCCTGTCATAAGCAAAGTGTATATACATTAGTTTACATTGTGGTAGTTTATCATGTTTAGTTCATATAACGGCACAGGAGTTTCAAAACACGGAAAAATAGCTTGGCTTTTGAACCTTCGGATATTCTACTAACGCTGTCACATACAGGAGGAAAAAAATTAGTCTTCTTGAATTGTTACGCTTTTATCATTTTCTGTGTTGATTCCATTTACAACATTAACATTATTAAAGGGAATATGCCCTTACTAATCAACTCACATGGCTCCCCTTTAATAAGCAGATAAGTGTACCATGCATACGGAGACGTCGAGAGCAAAGCTGAACCAACCGAAAGCTTCAAAAGGGTTTTCACACACCAAGTAAAATAATTATACAACTGAGTGTTCGTGAATGGTTCATTTTATAAAACTCTCTAAAGCATAACAGAGAAATACCGTACAATTGAATTACCACCACGCAGAAAATGACATTTATGTAATTTATAGAGCGTTACAGCGTACTCAGCAGTCCTGTTCAACTCTTCGTGTTGCATATTAGACTGAAGTTGTGAACCAGCTGGTAGAATGCAAGGACGGAAAAGTGTGGCTCGTGTCTTTCAATTTGGTCTCATGTGCGATGTAGTTAACGTTAATCAGTTAAGACTAACTTGTACTAAAGCAATACTGTTCTCCCACTGCGTGAGAATATATCATTGAATGAAACAAATTTGTCGATGGTTGTATAGTTACATTAGTTAATGCTCGACTTAAACCAATTGGTTACAAACTGGGCCGTAAAACTTCATCTAACTAACTAACTAACTACATTAGTTAATGATTTAAAGCCTTAGGAGGACTGGGAACAGTTTGTCCACTTTTTTACTACATTAAAAGCCAAAAGAATAAATTTAACTATCGTTTGCGTTTCTAAGATAAATAAACCTTTTCCTATGCTACAGAGTAGGAGTTTATTTATTAAATACCTTTATCATATTGTAATAAGACTACAGCTAAGTTAGTTACAGAAATATCTTACTTATTACTCACCATCTCCTTCTAGAATTTCCATGTAGTCACCCTAATCCTGATAGTGAATTAGTGAACGTCACCCCAAATCAAACAAGTTACAACAACGGATCTGAAATAACATACTCCTGTTCAGACGGATATGACTTGGGAGGAGACAAACACGCAGTGTGTGTTGATGGAAACTGGACAAGTGTTGTAAAACCCTTCTGTACAGGTAAACATTCAGTTAGAACTCTACAAATTAAATGTGAACGGGATTTCCAAATTAAGGACAATCGTTTTTGTAGTATTTTAGTATCGCCAAGTACTAATCATATTGAAGGGCTACCGTAAATGATACCGTTTTCAGGGGCGCAGATCGAGTTTCAGAAGTGGGGGGGGGGGGACAAACTACTAGTTTGTTCATTTGTTTTATCGCTGTGAAGGTGCATTTTTAAAGTGATTGTAAACAGCCACGGTACTTGGACTGAAAACATAGGCTTCCAAGGTGAGGGAGGGGGGCTGGGTGAAGCCCCCCCGGAGCAAACACAAAGTCGATTCAGTCCACCAGCACTCTCATATTCAGGTTATATTTATGAGCAACAGATTCAGCCATTTACCTGCTAGACGATTAAATATTGAACAGCCTTTAACTCCCTTAGTCTCTAAAATATGTCAAAATTTTGGCAGAATTTACCTTAATATTTTCTCAAACATTCCACCAAAATGCATCTAAGGTCCCTCAAATATTCAAAAATTTTCAAAGGGAAGGGGCACCCTTTTCCCTTGGACCCCTCCCCTGGCCAGTAATCACAAAACATACTGCATGATCCTCTGTGAGATAAATTCTGGCTGCGTCACTGATTATTATCATTACTGTAAGGACTTCCCCAAAACTTATAACCAAAGTGGAAGGTTAATATACCCTAACACGGCAAGCGACTGAAATGAAATTGGCATGACATAACTGCAATGTAAAACCCGATGCATATCTATATAATATGTACATTTACATGTTGAACGCACGCGGGGCGCGAGAAAAACTTTTAGTTTCATTTTTCGGGCAAGTTGTTACAGCCCTCCCAATCAAATTGAGCTCCTACGCCCGTGATTATGACGTATGAAAAAGTAAAAGCCTGGCAGCGAAATGTGGGGGGGGGGCTTTTTGTATTGCGTACCCCCAATCCAAAGGTGGAGGGGACATGTCCCCTCTGTCCCCCAGGATCAACGCCCATGCCGTTTTTAGACATTTATACAGTCGTTATCACACGTCCATATATTAAGAAGAAGACACTGCGCTTTGATATCATTCACCTCCTATATCGGATGGGTTATACTCTTATTGCCTTTTAGTTTTCTGGATAACAATGATGACGATGATGATGGTGGTGGTTACGGTGAATATAATATTCTGCATCAATAATTATTGAATCCAACTTTCGACTAACTAAAAAGTACGTTTTAATGGCACGATTCTAACAAGCAGAGAGTGACTGAAGCAATATCCAAGGTCACTGATCCCTGGCAGGTGTCATATGATATAACCCAACACGCGTGCATGTCTTAATTATCGGTAGCACACACACCAGAGTTTCACTGGACAGCTGGAACTTTGACATAAGGAAAAATGTAGGAAAAGCATTGTGATCATAGGATTTTATCAGCATTCTGTACATATTATTTGGGACAATATCTATTTTAACACACCACGTGCAGATTATGGGGTATTGTTCAGTTATTTGACATGTGGTCTTGGATAGCCTATGACATCGCTTACGCATTCACTGGTTTCAACGATAAGTTAACTTCCAGTTTGAACTTGTTTGGACCAAGGGTTAAGCAGGCGTTTCCGGCAAACTGTTTTACGCAGCAAGCAGCCACTGTGTTATTTGGTCTGAGGCTTGACTAGTAGTGATATTCATACACTGTTTATATATATATATATATATATATATAAACATCTCTCACCATTTTCAAAGTTTGGTGTTGTCCTGAGATTTTTAAACATATATAAGATACACGAGCAGGTTACAGGATATGGCTGAATACATTTTTAAGAGGTAATCTCACGTTTCACTTTATGCTATGCGACATCCATCAGGCATGACAAATATTAAAGATAATGTTCTTTTTCTCCACCAATTATATTCCTTTCGCTGGCTGCTTTTAAGTACATCATTCGATAACAATTCATAGCCTACCAGCTGCAATAAATCATTCAGACAAAGTGTAGGGCACTCTTTAAATGTTTCTTAGTTTTGTGGTTATTCTGAATTACATTTGCGTGAAACAGTGGCGTAGCCAGCGGGGGGGGGGGCAAGGGCGGTAGCCCGCCAGTTGAAACTCTCGCACCCGCACTTGCCCCCCAAATTAAATTACAGACCTAGAATCCGATAATGAGCAAGTTCACATAGGACTCTTATCTGCCGAGTATGTCTAATTCCAGTATATTTAGCCCAAGAAAGGCAAAACCAAACTGATGGTCCGAGCTCTGTCTCCCTCGAGTAGAATTTATCAACTTCCATTTATATCCACCCTGACACACTGACGCTTTAACTTTGTGTGTGAAAGTCATTGACTGTTTTCAGTCTACTTTAGGGCTAAAAAATCCAAGAAGCTCCAAGAAGCGGGGAGAATTTCGAAGTGGGGTCTGAACATATTCTTGCTTGGAACACTCGGGAAGTGCCCTTTCCGGCCATCAGGCTGTCAGGGGGTTTGTAAAGCCGAAAATTTGTGGTACGCTCCGCGCCAACCGATGGTGGCGCTCCGCTTAGAAATATATATTAACATTTTTCATAGATTGATTTTTTGCATTAATTGAGAAATTGCAGACATGAGATCCATATTTCAAAGCTGGGTACATGCAGCTTAAAACACTCGGGAAGTACCGTTTCCGGCCATCTGAGGGATTTGTAAAGCCAAAAACTTTCTTTTACGCTCCGCGCCAGCCGATGGTGGCGCTCCGCTTAGATAGTCCTATAGTATCAGCTTAGTCTGCCCAACCAGTCATACCCTCTGCCCCCCAGATTGAAAAGTCTGGCTACGCCACTGACGTGAACTCTTCTAATCCTTAAGTGACTTTACACTCTAACATGTATCTTACATTTTTGTAGAGATTTATCAAAGAATGGTAACCTTCCTCCCAAAACAATATTTCACAAAAAAAAAGATAAAAAAAAAAAAATACAGGAATGTTTCGACAAAAAGTTTAGCCCTGTTTTTGATATGGAACTATTACCCTTGAACGAATTTTCCAAACCCAAATTTAATTTTGATTTAATTCGGAGAAACTGATTTTAAGCATTCTGGTGAAATTTTCATCAATTTCCATGTTCGGTTCTCAAGATCTTAGCAACTTAAGTTATCACATTTACTACCTGATATCAAATTGAAGCAAACAGGTGTGATGTCATGGCTTCACAATGAGGACCAGTGTTTTGTATTTCTTTATTTTTCGTCCTATTACTTTGACCTCGGATTGATTAGGGTTTCTATCTTGCCCCTAAGGCACAAAATTTTAAAAATTCCACTGCTCAGGATACATTTGTGGTATGAGTATTTTAGAGTTTTGTTGTATAAAGTTGGTAGTAAATTTTAAAGAATAACAAAACATTGCCTTTCAATGTGAAGCTATGACATCTTATCTGCTTGCTTCAAATTCACTTTAGGTAGAAAATGTGTCAACTTCAATTGCTAATATCTCGAGAACCGAACATGGGAAATGAATAATAAAATAAGAATAAAATTTAAATGTCAAAAGCAGTCGCCGCAAACTTATTTTCAGACAACAGCCAAATCTCACCAATGTCCTCGTATTTCACTTCAAGTATTTTTTTTATATATGTTATAACATAGGTATTGCATTTTAAAGGTAAACCAAAGAGTTACTCTCTACATGAATTTCACAACTCAATGAGAAACATACTGTTACATGATCCTCAAAAGCCATTCATGAAATTGGATACTCGAGTATACTCATTCAAATTAGGGTGAAATCTTTCCCAGTAAATCAAATCTAACTTTTCTTTTTGAAATCTGAACTTGTTTCTAAAGCATGAAATCTAAAAGTAAAGGATATTTAGATGCAACTTTGAAGGTCTAAGATGTGTCATATCCCCTCATCTGGGAGACATTTCGACCGAACATTTTTGGCAGGCCTACACTATGGCTACGCGCCAACCGATGGTGGTTCCCCTAGTAGCGTAATAATAGCGGCCTTGCACAGATGCCATGCCAGTGATGCCACAGCCGAAAAACTCAATACATAGATAAATTCATTTTAGATCTAGGAAAGATTAGAACAAGAAAAATTTCTCAAAGGGTAGAGATTTTATCCCTCCACTGTGGCAACATCCCCTTCAATTACACCGTCAGGCCTTTCAAAATAGAAAAAAAATCACTAAATAATGAGTGTTCCCAAACATAAAATCAATTTTAAACTTTAAGAAGCTTTTCCAAAGATAGCACCTTTTTCATGTAAGCCATCTCACAACGACAAAAATTTTTGCATACATATATACATATATGTGGTGTAGATCAACCTACAGGAAACGCTAGGCATTATAGGGACATTAATTAAATGCTTAGGCCTACGTCGTTATATATTTCGCTCGAGACTAGGGATTTTTTTTATTTGCTCTTTTATCCTCTTGACATTAAAATAATGTACAGTGAAATATAACAGTTAATAACCTAAATGAACTTCAAAAACTGATACTTAATAATCTCAATTAGAAGTGAAATAAATTAAACCAGGAGAGCCAGTATTTCTGCCAGTAACCTTCTCGTAGATTCTTTTGTGCAATATACTTTTGCAAAGTGATATACTCTTTTAAAAACATTAAGGAAGCATTAACCGTGGGGATAGTCTTAACCCTCTTGCAATCAAAAATATACTTCTTAAGTAAAATAAGAATTAAATTTACTTCACGAGCGCAGTTATCCCCAAACAAAACTAATGAGATGTCTTTTAAATCTATGTGAAAGCCTGCCCACTTAAAAACATATTGATAATACTTCCAGATTCTTTGTGAAAAGTTGCAGTAAAAGAACAAATGCTGAATTGTTTCGGTACAAGTTAAACAAAAAGTGCACAAAATAGAAGAGACTACTTTAATGTTATGAAGATAATTATTTGTCGGAATAATTCTGTGCAATAATTGATATTGAAAACATCGAAGCGATACATCATTAGAACAAAAGAATGGAGTGGAGCAGTATAACTTCCAAGAATCACTTGTAATATTCAAAGTCTCTTCCCATTTTAAAAAAAAGATTTACTGGGAAGAAAAACATTTTTTGCCATTCCGATGCGGAGTGACTTACATGTAAAATATCCACCAGCCAGTAACATATTTTACCAACAATTAATAGGATTACACAAGCATTGATCAATATTTTTGATGACCTTATTCAGACTAGCTTTGATTGCATTAAGTACACCGTGGTACTCCACAAGGTGAGTTGCTAACGAAAAATTTTTAGTTACTTGATCCAGTTGGAGAAAGGCACCATTTTCATCAAACAGGTCATTGATAAAGTAGATTCCACAGCAGATCCAATGACGGTAAGCAATTGGCTTGTTATCAACTTGGATCGTACTATTATTCCAAATGGGTTGACAAAGGAAAAAAGAATTCTTACAGTTAAGATCACGATTACAGTTGGACAAGTAAAGGTATGTAGCTTGAAACACATCCCCGCCAGAAATAGTTGGTAACTTGTAAGCTAGCGAGCTTAATAAAATAGTCACCGTTAGTTTCAAATTCAACAGAGTTAATGAAATACCTTTTTAAAATTTCCCTAGAGAGACTACCAATATGATTTCTCCAAAAACGTGCAAAGTAAGAAATTTTCAAGGCAGAACAGTACATCGAGAAATCGATCATCCCCAGCCCCCCCCCCCCCATACGAGTAAGTTTGAATAATTTCATTTCGACTGACCTTGTCTGGCTTATTATTCCAAATAAATCTAAAAAGATAACTTTTAACTTCGGAAATAAAGTTATTTGTCGGATTGGGAAGTGAGGAAAGGTAGTAATTAAATTGTGGTAAAATAAGTGACTTAATAATAGTGATCCTCCCAAATGCAGTAAGATTCCTTTTGATCCACGTATTAGAAATAGCTTCCGTTTTTGAAAATGCTTTTGCGTAATTTTTTGCAGTAATCTTTGAGACGTCAGGGTTAAAAATAATGCCGAGTAAAACGAAATCATTGTCAACGACCCACGGGATCCCATGCAAACACTCAAAATCTGCGACTGGACCTATTAAAGACCCAAGGGCTACCAGAAAACATTTACTCTGATTTATATAGGGGCCAGGCATTGAGGCAAAATTATTTAATAACCTTATTAGACAACGAAAGGACACTCCATCTGGCTTAATTAATAAAGTAGCATCGTCAGCGTACTGGACTAATTAACAAAGCCGATCCCCAATAGTAATACCCTGGATATTATAAACATTGCCGACAAACACATTTAATAATTCTGAACAAAGGATGAAAAGATAAGGAGATAAAGGATCACCTTGTCTACAACCTCTTTCTAAAGGAAAACTTTTAGAAATAAATCCATTAACAACAACAGAAGAAGTGGCTCCCTTATAAAAAGTGTCAAGCCATTGAATAATTGAAGATCCAAAATTATAAAGTTGAAGGACATTTCTAATAAAACGTAACGAAATACTATCGAAATCTTTCTCAAAATCAATGTAAAAAAGAAGACTAGAGACTATGTCTTATTGCCAATTTTGTACTTCCGAATTGCAGGGATTCCAAGATTGTAAATAGGAAGCCTAGGATACAACAGAATATTTTCTCATGAAAATATTCTTTCAATGTGGTTTTTCCCATCAAAAGACTCTTTGTCATGAGAAAACGTTATCAAACATATTTTGAAAGAAGATAACAATATTTACGTTCATACGATTGTTGCTAAAGAAACTTTGATTTACATAATCTTTGTAATGTTTTAAAGATTGAAACTGGGCCCAGGGTGTATATTCCGTATTAGTAATAATGCGTTTTAACACTTTGCTGTCATAACGGTATCGTTTAATCCAAGTACCTTAGACTCTTTATTAACGTTGATAAATGTATAGCAGTAAGCCTACCCTCTGAAATTGACGAAACTAGAGTACTTCTCTTAAATGGCCCGTCAAAAACACCAAATTAATTTAAAAGATAATCGTCGGGTGAGTTTGGAAGGATTTGATAAAGAAACACCAATTGTGACGAGCCACAGGATTTAACTACTCTCCTCTCCCAATGAGAGTAGCCTTACACTCTGAACAATAAAATATTTGAATCATGATATCATTGGAAGGTAGTGTATGCGAAACAGATCTCTTGGGAATGAATAAAATTGAACCGTTGAGTAGTAATTTTATCGATCGCCTTAATGAAACTACAATTACGGAGAAATGTGGTTCAAGTTAGTCAATTTATCTAATATTTGGCTTAAAGCCATACACTCGTCACCCAAAGTATATTCTTAGTGTAGGGGTATCAAAATTCTCAGTTAGTGACTGCTCTTTGATTGGCAGCAAAGTTTGAAAATCCAAAAGATGTGGAGTAGCTCACTTTCCACACAACGCAGAGAGAGTGTTTGGATTACAGATTATAGCCTTGTATGCTCACCAGGGCATGGCCTTGAAGCAATAAAACAGGTTTGTATTAGCACAAGGAGGGGCTTTATACAGTTGTAGGAGGAACAACAAGGTGCATAGCTGGGAGAATAAGAACTGTCTGGGATGAAGAGATTTGCCCTTTAAAGTTTCTCTAAGCCCAGAAAAAGTCTGCACAACATGTAAAATTTGGAGAACTGCGTCCAAAGAAAGTCAAGATTGATCAAGAAATATAAAGGAGCTATCGGTATCTTGAATTATATTTGCCTCATAGTAAATAATTATAAAAAGCAAAAAGCAAAAGATTGTATCGGGTGATCAATTAACACTGCAGAAGAATCTGCATTAAAATAAGGAGCTGAAATCCACTGGTGCAAGCATGTTTTAGAATAAAACATGTAAGCATGTAGGAATAGATCCCTACTTAAAATGTCAAAAGCTATCCCAAAATCAGCTGAAAGGAACAATTCGTTCAAGTCATTTGTCTTCCAGTGAGCCTGGACTAAGACGAGTTTTCTACCTACGAACCTGCTCTTTACAAACTTGTTTGATTTACATTATAAGTGGGAGGAATGGTATTCTTATTCTTGTTGCCACAACCATGGAACAAATTTGAAATTAACATTCACTAATGAAATGGGTCTTACTACTTTTATAACGGCAGACTTTTGTTAGGCTCAGGAAATGAAATTTAAATTATGTCTTTATAAGTTTATTCCTGAGATAATTTCACTTTTATTACAACAAAATGCAACATGAAGAGAACTGGTTACTATATCACCTACTACTTGCCAGAAATGTTTTACATTATTTTACAGGAAGACCGTCACTATCTTGGGCACTCTTTACTCGTTGCACTCTTTAAAGAAAACAAACTGACAAAGCAGTAATACTTCCTACAAGCATTATTACAAATCAGAAAAAGTAAAAGGAATGCATTCATCACTTCAAATCTATAAGCCGCAAAAGAATTGTTTGAATTTCCGTTAAATATTTTAACTGCTTATCACTTCTTCCGGTCTTTCCCTAATAAACTTAAGGATAATTGCAATATTTTTTGGTTCCTTCTGTTTTCGATAATTTAAAACAGTATTTAGTATTCCTCTCCATCGTCAGCCCAACAAAACCCGATAAAATAAAACCTTGAGTTGTAATATTGTATGAAGTTCTATTCATAGCAGCGTCTCTGAATTTAACAAGAATATGCAAAATAAGTGTAATAAAGAGGGTGCTCTTAATTGTCGGTTTTCGTGAGGAAACTGTATTTAACTACTACCTCTTTCCATTTTGTAAGCTTTGACATGAGAGCCGAAGGAAGGAGGAGGGGCATTTCCCGGCCATCTACGATGGATATCGTGCGAATTGTCGCAAATCAATAAACGCGAGGATTTCTTCCTCTCCCAGTGTCTAGGTCATATCAAGATCATAAGAATTCATTAGGTCGTAGCAAACATCCCCGACGGAAGGGTTTGCCCATAAAATTTCACCCACCTTATCTAAGTCTACATTATAAAAATATAAATTGCAATCTAACAAAATTGAAACCCATACAAAGGGACTAACTTTGAGTTCAGAATATCACGAAAGGACCGGTAATCTTTATTTTAGCCTTGAAATGATGTTCTTGTGGCTGTTTGCAATGTCTTGAATGATAACCCTCCCCTGAAACCCACCTAGAAGTTTTCATAATAAGAGAGGAAAGAAAGCATTACATGTCATAGTCCTTCGCGGTGTCAGGGTGACAGACGGTGTCGGGCGAGTCAGGCGATTCCGAGCAGAGCTTAGAGAAATAGCGGAATAAAAGACCTTCACATGTACTTTCAATAGTATATGGCATACAAGAAATTTCTCAAACTTACCCTCATACCAAATCGAATAGCTTTTGACCCCCATAACTTTTAGACCTTATATGCATCACGTACTTGCAAATTATGAGATCCATCAAAGTAACTCTTATTCAGAGATTATGTTTAAGTGGTTTTATCAATTTCAACTCTCGAGACCACAAACGACTTTTGACTTCCACGAAAACATTTAGCTTCTTTCACTCTAATTGAATCATCCTCATGCAAACTATCAGATCAATAAAAGTTACAAGTCTTGAGATATCATCTCCATGAGGTTTTGAAAGGCGATTTTCGGTAATAACAAATGACCTTTGACAGTTGCTAACAGGAAGAGGTTCCTTATTCAATATGACACATGTACATGCTGAATATAAGATCCATTATTCAAGGTTATGCTTATGGTGTTTATGATTTTCTTCACAATTTGACTTCTGGTAACCTGAAATGACCTTTAACCTCCTCGAAAAATATTAATTCTCCTCAAACATAATGTGGAGAGGGCGTATATACATGAATTCGTAGGAGGGAGGGGGGTATTAACTATTTTGGGACCAACTACATTTCTTGGAGGCTGACTCCCATTGACATAGTTGTACGATCCGAATTTCCTAGACAATTACAATTTACAGGACCACAGGCTTACGGTCGCCTAGATTTTTTTTTGGGGGGGGGGCAGAGACTTTTTGCCCGAAATTTTGTTTGTCACTCACCAGCTTGATAACTATTTAAGCGGAGCGCCACCATTAGTTGGAGCGTAGCGTACAAGAAAATTTTGGGTTTTACAAACGCCTCAGATGGCCGGAAACGGCACTTCACGAGTGTTCTAAGCTGCATGTAACCAGCCTTGATATAGGGATATCATGTCTGCAATTTCTCAGTTAATGACAAAATCTATGAAAAATGGTAACAGGCCTACATATTAGATGATTGAGTTGAAAAGAATATAAACAGAAATTACACATGGTCGACCGGAGATCTTACATGTGGATACATTGTTTCGCAACACGAGAATTTGATTTCCCTGGAACGGAAATAGATCCAAATATGTCATCATTACGGTATTTCTACGCGAAGTTCGTTATGCTGGATTTTACATACTATGCCCGAATTTCGCCAATTCGCACCGTATCCTGTATTTGTGTTGATTGAGTGTGCCAGTGATCGCCGTCCTAGGGGAGGTGGTATAAGGGGGTGTACCCCTCCCATTTTGAAAATTTTTGTGTTTCAGAAAGGGCTCAGATGCGAAATGGTGGATCGTTTTGCCCCATTACCCGACCAAATATTTCCACAAAATTTTGGTAAATCTTCTTTGTTAACGCAACTTCCGAAAACATCTCGAACTGGGGAATTTTGCGTCAGATTCAAGAAACTACCAAGAAAAAGCAATTCGCATTTATCTAGTGGCTGAAGTGGCATTTAGAAGATCTGGCATTCTTGGAAAAATCAGAGCACTAATTGAGCGCTGTGCACTGACTGTTTACACTAGTAAAATAAACTTGAGTGAAGTTGGTTAGGAATTTTAATTTTCAGTGAGACCAATTTTTAGCTGGCTTGTTTTAGATGTTTAAATTAATTTTTCAAAATTCTTCTAGTATTTTTGCGCGCCACCCCAAATCACATCGGGAGCCACAATTGGCGCGAGCTGCCATTTGATGAAGACTGTTCTATACAATATGGAACACAACATAGACAATACGTGTATGAGGGCGTATGGACGTAAGATTCACTCAATTAAAGGCAGCATTACCAATACACAATATACGGAATTTTGGAGACCTCGAATTGGATCGATTTCGTATTTTCGGGCAAGAAATGATGACAAAAAGTCGGTAAGAAGCAATAAATTGAAGGGAATTCAAACACATGTTTCTTCTTCTCAAATTTTCTTTCATCAAGCGGTATCATTTGCCCAAAAATCTGCCTGGCTTTCGTAGTGAATTTTGCCAGAATTTTCAGTTTTCCAAGAATTGAGGGGGGCAGTCTGCCCCCTGCCCCGTCTAGAACGCCTATGTGCAGGACGATAGTAATAATCATAGGAGGTCGGGACTCTTCCAATTTGGGGGCAGAGAATGTTTTGCCCGAATCTCAAAGAGTTGCCCAAAATTAGTTGCAGTTCAGGTGCATAAAATAGACCACTAAACAACTACATGCCCGCGAAGCGCTAGAATTTTTTTGCAAATTTTTTGGGCATTCGATCAAAACTTCGGGAACCAAGCAGCAAATTTGAGCAATCTTTTCATTCACTTTTACTTCATCTCTGCCGGAATTTCAATTGATTAAGGTCTACTGTTACAAAGTCATACTGAACTGGATTTGAGATCGACATTTTGGCGCTTAGAGACCGACTTTTGTTTTTCACTGGGGGGGGGTTGTCACACTCCCACACCCCCCGTATTTACGCCCCTGAATGCCGAGCATTTTCTTCTTAATCATGAAATCCATCACGGTTACCCTTCAAGGGGTAATAATTTTACGATGCTCTTCAAACTCACTTGACCTCTGATCTTCACTAAGAAGAAAAAGGTTTATGTACACAGTAAAGGTCATTCACATGCCAAGTGTGAGGTCGAGCAGTTTACAAGGTTTTAAATTAACAGTTTCTACTCCTGTCAACTTAGATTACCATTCACCATTTCGTTCTTAATTTAAACAATGAAACATGAAATGTGTTTATCATTTTTATCTTGATATATCTTGTTTTCAAACGTTTTGGTTTGTGACCACTTATGACCTCAAATGACCTCCCCAACCATAATAGAACCTCACTACAAGAAGAAAATATACCAAGTATAAAACTTTCCCTCATTGCTATCTTGAAATACCATGTTTATAAAACTAAGCGTTACTAACACACACATATACACCCGACTACGTATATGCATAGCTTTTAAACGCCCTTGGCAACCTACTGAATGAGAACCCCCTCCTCCATTTATACCTAAGGATTTCGAGTGAACTGAGCACAACAATTCTCTTTACTGCGTTGAATGCAAAAGCCTGGCTTTTATGTATTCTTGCTCTTTTAGCTTGGGAAGAAGAGCCCTTTTGGTGCAACATTGGGATTTTTGCCCTTCGATATCCAGCCGAACAGACTTTTAAGGGAAAAAAGACGCAAAGTTGACCATCATGCAATGTACTGGGCTGAGTAAATATAAAATGTGATTAGAGGAATTCGGGAATTTGGTGTATCGATGTTATTTGGCTACTTTTGCTAAATAGAAGTATACTTTACAGTCTTAAATAAATACAAGAACAAAATTATGGTGAGAAATAATAAAACACAAATTATAATAGAAAGCTCAAACCAACTTAAATATTTTCTAGGATTAGACTGTTTTTAACTTAAAATGAGGCTCGTTTTGAAGTTTATCTTTCCTTTATTTGGTAATAGAATTAGCCTATCATGGTTATGCAGTACTGCAGTGTTCATCCCTACCTGAAATAGCTGTCTAGTCCCTGTATGCTCGTTTGATTTTGCAGTTCCATTTCCTACTTCTGCAAAAGATTGTAGCTATTTGAATACAAGGGAGACTGATAAAATTTAGGCCGACAGCTGTTTTGTCTTGAGAAGGGCCCTTTTCATTCAAAATGGCTTTTCAGCGGTTTTAATGAATCTTTCGGGTACTGCTTTAAGTCTCTTACATCCGCAGGTCAAACACTGGTTCCTTTCAAATTTATGTGATAGGAGGAACTTTAATCATTTGGAATACCTTTTTTCCGATCTCGGATGCCTGCAAGCAAATTAAGGAAAAATCTAGATTGAACCCGGCGATGTAAACTGGTGCAAGAGAAGGGATGGGGAGGGTGTGCAGTGACGGCTAAACGTACACTCTAAAATCGATCGGTTGAAATTTGAGCCCACCGGGGTCGGAGGGACAACAAACCGAAATCTGTTCAAATATTTAACTAGATTTGGTTCAAAATAAAACCGAGTTGGTTTACCAAATCTAGTCAAATTTCTGAACAGATTTTGATTAGTTGCCCCTCCGATCCCGGTCGGTTCGAATTTGAACCGACCGTTTTTAGAGTGTATTCTGAAGTCTTAAAACTACCTTTTAGCTACGCCAAAGCAAACATTAAGTAGAGGATTGTATACTATACTACACATTTCCAGCCACAACAAATCTGAGTAAAACAGGTTTAATGTAAACCTAAAGTATCTGTTAGCGAAAGTTAAGGACAATTCATAGTAGCGGGATATATGCAATATTTGTGAAAAGTTCGGTGTCTTTACAAATAATCCCTTGACAAAATCATTTGAAATTTTTTGAAATTACCCACTTTGTAGGAAAAATTAATGCAAGTTTGCCCTAAAATAGAGGTTGTCACGAATCTCATATAGAGAATATTCTTATCGCATTGGGTTAGCATCACCTAGTTTCCTGCTTCGTACGACCACGTTCCTTAATACATTAACGACATTTTTTGATAATTAAGGGATCACAAAATCTAATTTAGGAAAGCATGGGGGGATGGGATGAAGGGAAAAAGCAAAATATGAAGAGTAATAGACCCTCCAAATGCCTTATGGTGTCCTAAGTTGCTGCAGTGATGTGTTGTAATCGGCAAGTACGCCCATCTCAGTGACAGCGCCCCATTTTCTCCGTGTACTCTGCAGCGCCCAGCTGAGACTTCCCAACACCCTCGGATAGCAGTTGGATCACTTTGAGGACCACTGATATAAAGGGAGACTCCACTGCAGTTTGTCAATTTGGTAATTAGGTAATAAAAGTTGGTCACATAAGAATATATAGGTTTCAGATAAGACATACGTAGTGAAGGACTTGTAACTACTGTATAGTAATAAAATCCTGGGATATATGATACACACTTCTGGGATACATGTAATATTATGGTAGGCCTCGAAGTCTTGAAAGATATTCAAAGACGAGGAGATGTCTGCTCGCACTTATATTGCATTCATTAAATTATTTGTTCTTGGACGACACTGATTTCTTTCTGAGTGGTAATATAAATATAATTATGTCAACGTTAGTTTGATTGTTGCCTTTTTTTAATGACTGCCTGTTAAGTGAATATTATGAATGAAGTAAGTAATGCGAATTAACGGTGATATTTCATTAAATGTCTACAGCTTTGCCGTGTGAGGATCCAGGCATAGAAGACAGCAGCGTCGAAATCACCCCTGATAACACAGAGTACCAACACAACGAAAGAGTGAACTTTTCTTGTCCGATAGGGTATGATCTAATAGGAAACTCCAGCGGAGTTTGTCAATTTGGGTACTGGGAAATAGACGATGAGCCGACATGCGAACGTAAGTTTCAGACAAGTCACACGCACATGAGAACTTATTAATTCTGTATCTAGCATGAACCGTTATTCTGGATATCAGTCTGAGTCAAATTATCAGAAAAATATTGATTCATTATATCTTATTTGGGTCGAAATTCGTACAAATACTTTTCAGACAAAATCCTTGAAATGATCATAGTAGATTTATGTACTAGATATTCATATCTTCGGTTTTATTTTTCAGCATCCTCATGTGATAATCCAAATCCAGATGACATCAGAGTGGTCATTTCACCTAACAAAACTGAGTATCATCACAACGAAGGAGTTAACTTTTCTTGTCCGATAGGATATGATCTTAAGGGAAACTCCAGTGCAGTTTGTCAATTTGGTGATTGGGGGACAAACGATAAACCGACTTGTGAACGTAAGTTTAGGATAATTTTCAACTTTTCAAGGGAAAAACTCATTTAACAATATAAAATGCTTATCTAACATGAGGCCTTCAACATATTTCACAAATTAAGAACTTAGTTAGTATGAAAAGTAAAAACAAGTGCATATGTAAAACATAAGAACAAAAGTTAAATGAAAGAAAAAAACAGAGAAGTGGACTTATAGAAGGTAAACTGAATTTAAAAAGTACATAAAAGTAAGGCCATGGTACGTTAAAATTAAATAACATTTCAAATTAAATCCTTAAAACGTAAAAGTGTGTTTGTATGTTTCGTGTTAGCATCAAGTTCATTCCATTCTTTTGCTGCTAAATACTTCAATAATGCATTCGACATGAATGATTTGTTACTACCGTCCTGTTGATTAATGTTCCAGAGATATATGATACATACTTCGGGGATATATGTAATATTATTGTAGCCAAAATGTCATGAAATATATGCAAAGAGAAGTTTTCTTGCACTTAAAAATCATATATATATATATATATACATTTGTTCTGCGATGAAATTGTTTTCTTTCTGAGTGGTAATATAAATTACAAAAAACATATCTCTTAGTGTCCGTTGACTCAATCACTGCCTGTTAAGGAATGTCATGTTGGGTTACTTTAGAAAACAGTGGTAATTCTCAAACTTTCTTCAGACTACTGACCCTTCAACAGTCTTGAATCGTCCCATTCGACCCTCCCTACAATAAAATCCAAACGCAGAAGAAATTGAATCTAGGGATGGAGTTATTTAACATCTAATGCCACCTTTTGATAATTAAAAGGTCACAAAATCTATTTTGGGAAGGGAGAATGGGATGTGATGAAAGGAGAAAGAAGCGCAGTGAACAATGTGTCTTGAAAGATATGCAAAGACGAGGAGATGTCTGCTCGCACTTAAATTACATTCATTAAATTATTTGTTCTTGGACGACACTGATTTCTTTCTGAGTGGTAACATAAATATGATTATGTCAACGTTAGTTTGATTGTTGCCTTTTTTTAATGACTGCCTGTTAAGTGAATATTATGAATGAAGTAAGTA
>WURT03000003.1:71992-82198 GCA_009936505.3 Holothuria glaberrima | reverse complement strand
AAAGAGTGAACTTTTCTTGTCCGATAGGGTATGATCTAATAGGAAACTCCAGCGGAGTTTGTCAATTTGGGTACTGGAAAATAGACGATGAGCCGACATGCGAACGTAAGTTTCAGACAAGTCACACGCACATGAGAACTTATTTACTTCTGTATCTACCTTAGGCCGTAACTCCTGGATATCAGCCCGAGTCAAATTATCGGTAAAATTATTATTTATAATATCCAACGTAGGGCGATAATCCGTACGAAAACTTTTCCAACAAAGTACTTGAACTTTTCATGATTGATTATCGATAGTCATATCTTTGGTTTTATTTTTCAGCATCCTCATGTGATAATCCAAATCCAGATGACACCAGAGTGGTCATTTCACCTAACAAAACTGAGTATCATCACAACGAAAAAGTGAACTTTTCTTGTCCGATAGATTATGATCTTAAGGGAGACTCCAGTGCAGTTTGTCAATTTGGTGATTGGGGGACAAACGATGATCCGACATGTGAACGTAAGTTTCAAATAGGACATGGTTAGGTAGTTGTCTTTAGGAGACATCTTTAAATTTGCAGGTAGGGTTATTTATTGCACATTTTCTGTACTTTGAATAGACCTTAACTGTTAATATGGAAGTGGTTACTGATATGTATATTATATGATATATTTTGCAGGAATTTCTTTTTCCCGATAAAATGTATGTCTGTTTTCTCGTAGCGGTTGCCCGTATTTTATTGTTATTTTGTTAGCATACGTTATAATTGAGCTAAATTCTACAAATTAAGAGTCCGTGAAAGATAAATGATAATGTGAGTACAAACCTGCTCTTTGCGAACATATTGGAAGTCACCAGCACTATCTTTAAGAAAGGAGTTGGAAGCAACTGAAATGGAAGAAAATATAGTCCATGCAATTTTTTCACTCACGGTCCGCTTCCTCCCATAGTGAATATCGTTAAAAATTTACAATACAGCTTTTCAGATTACCTTTGTACACTTTCTTTTACTAACATTGTTGTAAAATCAAGTTTTACCGTTTAAAAGAGGTTTTGTGCATTTTTGTGGTCATAAGAATTTGTGCAGCATCTTAAAAGTGTATACGACGTGGTCATCTGTATGAATTGTTTCCCATAGAAAGTATGCTTCATTTAAAACTACTTATTCAATCAAAGACTTTTCACCTTCATTTTATCTGATTATCCCTTTTCCACCTTAGCAAAAGTTTTCTTTGCTGTTACTCACGACTGAATTTTCTCACCATTTTGTTTGACATTTTGATTTGCCCGGTCCATAAACTTAAAACAAGACAAACCCTATTTCTTCACGACACACATCAAACTAACGCGCCTCTCGGATTGTATTTTTGTTTGTTTTAGCTTCACCATGTGAAAATCCAAATCCAGATGATAACTTGGTTGTAATATCACCCGATATACCTGAATACCAACATAACGACAACGTATCATTTTCATGTCCAAATGGGTATGTCCTTTCCGGTGACTCGACTGGCTTATGTCAGTTTGGACATTGGGATGTATCGTTGGAGCCGTCTTGCCATCTAAAAAGTAAGTGAATGCTTCAGTTTTAACACATTAATTGTCTACAAATACAAATTGTTTCATAGTCGATTTTGCTCTCTAAGTATGTAACCATCAGTGTTTTACAAGTCGAAGCATCCAACAGAGGGCCCTTTAATAATTTCGTGATATCTTTTAGGCGTTTACTTGGTAGCAGCAAATATTCCTGGTGCAACAGTTCTTAATATCAAGTTTATCTTGTACAATGCCCGACAAAGGAATAGTGGCCTGCCAATGCTAAGCTTATTGAATAACCTTAGGTAAGACGATGTGATCGGTGCCATATTGATTTGCTGGCAAACCATGTCTCTTGGTAAACACATACGAACTCTATTAGGTCTATATATAAAAAGCTTTTTGGAATGTGTTGGGGTTATGAAAATGTTGGTTTCTAGGCTACTTACTTGTAAAAGTTAGACTGTTCAACTGTTCAATGGTAAATAGAGGTGTTATTGACACCTCCAAGACTTGTCAGAGAAGGGTCAAGGGATCAGCCACTTGTAAAACCCTTCCTCTAAATTAAATTTGCTTAAACCCATCGCTCTAATATCGATTACATGTACTCTCAAAGTTCAACGTGTAGATGCATTCCTTTCCTTTTTTCATTTAATTTCATTTCCTTATCTGACCTTAGAACTGTAAAGCTGTGGGTGAATGTTTATGAGTCAGTGGATGGGAGAGCAAAAATGTGTGTTACAAATTTCTCGTAAACAGGACGTTCGATCAAGATCAAACTTAGTCACTTAGTCAAAAAATATTTATGTGTGCCTGATGGGGTCATTTGCTGAAGTTCACAGGTCAAGTTAATTGAAATGGATTTTTGCTGTTCTATGCCTATCGGTATTTTAAAAAGTCTTTAAAACCTATATTTTAAGAAAGACTAGGCAACCTTTAATTCAGTACTTCCTGGCTGCCAAGGTAGTACACCACTTACTGTTACCCCCATTGACTTACATACAAAATCAAACCAGTTCCTAGTCCCTCTAAATCCCTTAAGGAGTTCCAATCCGGACATGCCACCCCTCTGATATCAGCTCACAAAGTGGACTGTAACGGCACTTTCATTTTTTTTAAACAATGACCAATTTAACATTCTGAGCTTGAAGGGCTTTAATACTAAGTGCATTATACCTGCCCTGATAGCTATGCAATGACGGAACTTCACAGAGAGGAGAAATTCAATTAAAACTTGCACTTAAATTGGTGAAATTGCCATGATATTTGCGCAGGGTTTATTTCAACTCCTTTTCTTACAATAGCCAAATTAAAATTTGATCATTTGGCAACATTTAATCAGTCTTAGTGTAGCAAAAACTTGAATTAGTGATCCGCTACCCTACGGATAAAGAACAAAGGCAAAAAGTATATCGAATTTTTAATTTGCCTTAATTTTAGGAGAAGTGTGTCACGAACTCATCACAAGCAGTATTCTTATCAAATTATAATATGACAGGTCTGTATAAAACTTGGGAGAAGGTAAATGATGATTTGATAGATAAAATGAAGAGTTCAAATGTCAAATAAGCTAAAACAGGTTTTTGTCAAAATTCACCTTCCAGTTTTTTAGCGTGCCGGGGGGGGGGTGGATGTTTACAGTAGATATGTCCCTTCGTAGAGGACTGAAATTAACTCATGACAAAAATCGCACAATTGTCTCCTGGTTGACTTATATATTGTGTGAGGAGTTGGTTTGCTCCATAAAATAGTAACTGCAGGGAAGCTCCAGTTTGCACCTAACTTTCGCATGTTAAGATGCAAATTTTGGAACTCTCTTTCCTGCTGTAGCTAAGTTCATTTCCTCCAGTTTGGCTAAGTTCAGTCTCTGGTATGTACTTTACAGTAATTTGTATGTTCAAAGTAGGCATTATCATGACTATGACAACAGGAAAAAGCATCTACTTGCCATTCCCTACTCTACAGAGTGTCTCACTAAGTATCAAATTGGACACTCGGGAACTGTTCTGTGAGACTCCCTCCCAGATTACGTTAAACATTGCATTTTCCTTTATTCTTTTAAAGTCAAGTATAAACAGCTCTTTCTCGACACTCCAAACATCTCAGGCTAGGTTTAAACCGTTCCTGTAATGATAAATGTTCTTTTTTCCGCGTGACTTTTTTCTTATCTTTTTGCTTACTTCTGTAGTATGTTTCATTTATTGTTAGGGGTCAGACTTAGTAAAAGCTTCTCCCTGGCTCCTTTCACCTTTAATGCTAATATGTTTCAGTGATGTTAGTTGTTAGTATTCTGAGATGAAAAAAAACTTGAAACTTGAAGTATCTAAGACCATTAGCGAGCTTCTCTTCAGCTGGCATTCTGCCTGGAAATTGCCTTTCATTCAATCACGGGCCCTATCAAAGATGTCTTTACCCCAAACACTTGGGTGACGTTCTTTTCACTCCCAAGTTGACATTTAATCTCTTCAGCTTGAGACTCCTTGGACAAACTACATGCTTGTCTCGATGTGGCTAGCAACACTTTCTTAATGAAAAAGCTGGCCATTCATCAAAAGTAATTAAGAACTCTTACAGCGTACAGCCATGATCAACGTTATCAAAGTAAATATGCGTGCTTCTTACTATAATCCTTATTAATTCTTTAAGTTACATGGCGATAATTGCAATTTTTCCTTGCATGTTTGTTTTGATGCACTTTTATTACTCCAGTGTGTGTAGGCGGTTGCTTAGCTGATCCGTAAATGAGTGAAGGGTATGGGCAAACTGGAGAATGTCATTTCATGTCATAGCGTCAGATGCCGATTCCCACCACCATTAGTCACCTTTAGTTAGCAGATACCTGAAAGTAGCGTTGTTTTAAGATATGGTGAATGTCTTCCTGTGTCCCATGAATCCTACATCCAAGTCTTTCGGGGTAGGAGTGTGATGTAGTTTTAATATGTTCAAGAAGTACTTCCAGTATGGCTTAAAGTTTAATTTTTGACTTATTTTTTCGCAGATGTTTCATGTGAAAGGCCAATAGTGGAAGATAGCCTTGTTACACTAGATCCAGACTACCCTCAGTATCCCAACGGCACTACAGTGCAATTTGAGTGTCCAGAAGGCCACGGGCTACTTGGTAATTCTAGTACAACCTGCCTATCTGCATACTGGAATCCTTACAAAGAACCGGAATGTTACGGTATGAATATATTTATTAAGAAAAAATCATATTCATTGTAACCTTATTTTTTATCGCTTGGATTCATAACTTATAACCAGGAAAAACTGGTAGATGATGTCGGAAATTTGAAGAAATATTACACTGCAAGTTCTGAGTGATAAACTGGAATCTAATTTGTTTCGTGTAACCACGAGAGCTGGCTAGTTTACTCGAGGCCGAGTAGAAACCTTTAAATTGGAATACAGTTCAACGATTGTGCTGTCTGTTTTCTCTCGTTTCGTGAACGAATATTTTTTGGAAGTATTAAGCTTATTTGATAAAATATCAAGAAAAGTTAGAAAAACAGTCCACGTTGATTTCTATAAACTTTCTTGAAATAATTTAAGTACATAAATTTTATGATGAATACAATACATGGCAGATAGGTAACACATTCAAATCAGGACTGTGAGAAATGCTTTGCCAATGAGAAAGAACAGACTTCCCGAGGGCTGATACATTACATGCGGATGCATGCGTTATCATATACTTTGATTCTTGCCGATGACCAGTCGTTGATGAAGACAATTTTTCAGCATTAAGCAATCTATCGCACAACCATCAGTGAAAAAAATAAGATAACTCTATCTTTTTATTAAGGGTTTACCAAAATGACATTGTTGTCGTCGTAATCGGTCGAGGAGGGGGAAATCAAGGTCCCTTTGGTGTTTTCTGAAGGGTCTACCAGTGTGAGGTTGTCATAGTCATCGATGCCAACGTAATTGGTCGGTGGGGGGGGGGGTAAAATCAAGATTATCCCATCGTTTCATAGCTTCCGTTTGATAGCTTCCAAATGAACGTAGAGGGCCCTCGATTATACTCCGTATGACAACGGTTCTAGAGCAGGGCTCCTCAAGTGTGTTCGGGCAGGGCTCCTCAAGTGAGTGCTACTTTATCCTCAGTTGGGGGCAACGTCAGGAAAGTTGACACTGCTTTACCACTATATTGTGAAAAGTTACACTTAAAATAAAACTGTTACAGATTGAGTGACTAAAACGTTTCATGTCTACTTTGATGGGTGGCAAGAGGGGAAATGGTCATTTGGAAACCTAGGGTGCAAGACCCAGGTTTACAAAGCAGCCCTAACTAGGGACCAGGATCGAAGCCTTCGACATCTTTAAAACTGTTACCCAATTTTGAACTGAAGCTTTAAAAACTTCAAGTGACATTACATGCACATTTAACACATTACAGTAACCACCGTTTAAATAATTAATTCGAACTAAAAGTGGAGAATAATGATGTAGGAGGTTTGCTCGTGGGGGAGGATGGATGATGAAAGGAATTCCATGACGCCTTAAAACAATAGTGTTGCTGAAAATTTCCTGCAAAAGTAGGAGATGAGAGAATGGTAGGCACTGCACTATCGGCCGTTACACCCTGTCGGTGAACCATGTACTTTTTTTTAGAAAATATACGAAATCCGAAATCATTCTTGATTTTATACGAAAGATTTATCGTCGTTTTGACTTACCGGGTGTATTTTCTAATTTGGTTCTTGTATGTAAGCTAGATCGGATTTGATATCTTGCTTGTATAAATAATGGAGCTTCTTCTGTAGCTAGCTGTAGATGGCGGTATAGATTTAAATATTAGTTATTTCTTCTTATAGAGCATTAAAGAGAGCATCATCTGAAACTAAATCCTTTATTCTCTCGAGAACTTATTAACTTAGTTTAAACAAGGAAAACAAGGACATCTCTCCGAATATAGACCCTATGTAGGCGATGATTGGTTGTTGGGAAAATAATTTGTGTAATTGCGGGGTTTAAGTAATGTTGTACCAGTTTATTTGTTCAGTTAGTTTCTTTGTTAGTTTTAAAACTGAAGGCAAGTTTCTTTTTAGTTTCTCGAAGGCTTGCTACAGAAGTTCCGTCGTTTATATGAGCAAAACAGCAGAAGCTGATCAAGCTCGGTCACAAGAACTAAAGTCAAAAGTATTAAAACTGGCAAGTTAAAAAGCCATATTCAATCCCTCGATGAAATCACGAATGATGATTTTGGGCCTTCAGAAAGAAAATTTTAAGGTTCACCGACAGAGTATAACGTCATGTCAATGGCGTAGCCAGCTTTCCCAGTCGGGGGTGGGAGGGGGGTGGGGGTGGGGGCAAGGACAATTTTCTTCTCGATTTTGACATTTCGTCCCGGGCTCACAGTGTTGGCGTATTCAGTGGCGCCGCCAGGATCTAGTGATTGGGGGCACCACAGATGACGTCGTAGTGCCACCTTAGTCACCCAAGTCTGCCTGAATTGTTCTTCTTTTTAAGCGCCCTGCGATTGTACGCAGCAGTCGGGGATCCTTCCCTTGTTACTATATAAAGGTGCCGTCCTGGAGAAAGGGTCAAAGGGGAGGGCCCCTCCTCTTTGAGAAATTTTTTGTTCAAGGTTGCTTAGATGCAAAATAGTGCTATCTCTGGGATATTTTTGGAACTGAGAAGTGTCGATAATTTAGTAAATTCTAGTTTTTGCCAATCTTGAACGAAAATCCAGAAAAACAAATTCCAGCAATGGGAATGGGAGGGAGGGAGTATAGGTGCAGGGAGGTGATATATAGGACCCTCCCGATACGTATAGCAATAGGCCTTAGGGGTGAAAGACTTACAAGCGTGTTTCAGAATTAATGCTTTTTCGTCGTAAGTGTATTAACAATCGCCATCTATACCGATAATAGCTGTGCCCAAGGCTCAAGTAAAAATATGTTGAAAAATGTGTAACGGAAAATACGTATTTTCTACCTTCAACATAATGCTACAAATTGGATTGAAAGATCCCATATTGATGCGAGGCCCATACAGAGGTTGGAGATGTACCTCTGTTTTTCGGAAAAGTGTGTGTGATCAGAATTGATCCATGTATGATTTCCTTAATAATGGTCATTAGGTGCAGTGCAAACCTTGACGAATGAGCGCGAAGCGCGCAGAAATTTTTCATCAAGTAAAATTCCCTTGACAAAACCTGCATTCAGGCTCTGCATCGAGTCACTTTCAATTCACTAACAAACCTATAAGACAATTAAAAAGCCGGTATTTACATAAAAACTTTTAAACAGCTTCCAACTTTTGCTGCTGTATTTCTCCGAGAGTTGCTATCGGAAAATATCCATAAAAAGAGCAATATTCAGGTAACATTTGGATCGCGCGAAAGTTTTTATCGTTTATGAAGGATTTGAAAACAATTCTGATAGTTTCAGAACCATTCGTGATAGAAAATAATTACAGCCCGGCATTAGGAGTGGATGCCGCAGGTGTATTTATTTTGTTTTCCCTTTTCTATTCCTACTTCTTTTTTCCTTCTCTCTCATCTTCATCTTTCCCCATTCTTCTTTTCCCTTTTTTCTGCTTCCTCTTCCCGATTTTCTTTCTCGATTTTTTCAGGGGGCAATCTGCCCTTTGCCACCCACTGGCTATCCCACTGCGTCAGGTAGTGCACCGCCTACTCTTAAATACAATAAATTGAAGAAATCTTTTCACTCATCTAGATCGTGGCCCCATCCCTACACAACCAGCTCACTTAACAAATTTAAAGGCTATTACAGAAAATGGTCCCCTGAATAGTAATTTCAAAGTAAACTAAGTATAATACTGTTAAAAATTTCTGTAAATTTACAGTAAAGTTCTGTAAAATTTTCAGCATAATTTCTGTATTTCTAATTTACATGAAATGTTCTTGAATTTTAAAGAAGTTTTGCATTTTTCACTTGGTTTACGAACTAAGTTTGTATTTTTTACCGATGGTAACTTAGTTATATTCTGTAAAATTCTGAAAATATCTGTTGTCTTATATTTACGAAAATATTCTGTAAGTTTAAGAGACCTTTTACGTATTTCCAGTAGTTTACTAAATAAATGTTTTGCAATTATGCAAATTAGAAGGATATCTAACTTTTTAACAGGTAACACTGTACACACTCTGCGGGGTATAGGTTATTAGTGATATCACAATAAAGCACTGCATAACCTTCAGATTAGTTCAGACTGACCTAAACTCCTTCTAAAGAGAAGCTACTTAATTAAGTGGGCGTGGACAAAGTTATGAAAAAAATTGTAAATTTATGCTTAGAGCAGGTCTAAACTAATGGGATCTGTAGCAAAAAACACTTTTTTGGATAAAGGATAAGTAGTTAGTCAATGCAGGTAAAGAATATTGAGATGTACGAACTGTATTTCTTTAAAAAACTATGTAGTAGGATTTTTCACTATAACCAACGTGTCATAGACGTGGTACATATAATATATCGTACGTTCCAACTGTTAACAAAATGTTTCCAAAACTCATTTTGAACGCCGCCCTTGGACTCTGGCTCTTTTGATCGAGACACGAGGGAACATTGGAAAAAGTAAAAGCATTTTCGAATGCGGATCTAATGCATATCATCTTCATTATTTCATATGGTCTGTCCATTTTTTTTTTTTGATTATCTGTAATGTCAAATTACAGAGTTGGTCTGGAAACTCTGCTGCCAAAGTTTCTGTTTTTTTACAGATTTTTTTAGTGTAATAGTGACAAAAAATTCATTTTTTATCTCTTCCTCTCCCCTAAAACAGTTTCTGAATGTTTATATAATTTTGGGTCGTGCTCTTTATTTCTACGTTTACTTAAATCGGTCGGTTCAACTTTGAACCGACCGGGGTCGGAGGCAACTTACCGGGATCTGTTCAAATATTTGACTAAATTTGGTTTAAATTTAAACCAACTGGATTCAATCTTGAACCAGATTTAGTCAAATATTTTAACAGATTCCGGCTGTAAGTTGGCCCTCCGACACCGGTTGGTTCAAATTTGAACCGACCGTTTTTAGATTGTTTATACCACTAATTTAGAATTTCACGAAACCTTAGCTTTACGTGATAATAGCCTACAACAAGAATGAATGGTATCATACAAGAATGGTAACATTGTAAAACAGTCTCCAGCAATCACCCAGATAGCACACTTACGTTGGACCAACATTGGCATATAGTTGGCGATCGTTGGCAATGGTCGCGGTTGGCTGATGGTAATCGCGCCAACATTGGGCCAACGTAAGCTGTCCAACGGTTGGTAGAAAGGCATTGGCCCAACGTTGGACCAATATGTACCACCCAACGGTGGAATTCCGACATTGGCCCAAAGTGATTCAGCGCGGCATTCACATGGAGTTTACTTTTTTACTCATCTTTTCTAGTTCTCTTTTAAATAAAAATGCAGGATGGGTGTGCAGCCTCTAAAATAATTCCCAGCATAGTTCTTGTATGGATCCTACAGGAACTTGTTGGAGTATCAATGGAGTAGGGAAAACAAGCCAGTGAGCAACAACTGGAAAAAAAGCCGTGCATGGCCGGCTCGACTTCAACCAATTGGTTACAAACTGAGCCGTAAAACGTCATCTCACTAACTAACTACAGGAACTTGTTTCTTTCCCAGTCAGGGAAGACTCCATCATTCCTGTAGGAATTAAGAGTGTATTCACAACATACTGTCTACATCATGCAGTGGATGCA